>CM035204.1:11996422-12014134 GCA_020233015.1 Callinectes sapidus
GAAGGAAACTGAGAGAAAGAGAGAGAGAGAGACAACACACGCGGACTTCGAAGGTCATTTGGTCCTGAGCAGCTGTTGTGGATAGACGTGGTGTGTTCCTCTCTCCCTCGCTCTCTCTCATTCGCTATGGCCAACGCAAGGTAAACACAGCTGCTCACTCTCCCTCTCACACTCTCTCTTTCTTTTTGTGAGAGTGAGAGGGAAATAAGTTCTTGGGGTTCGTTTCAATTTTTCTTTCTCTTTCGTCTTTATTGAAGTTTTTCCTTTTTTGTGTGTTTAGAAGTTCAGCTGTTCTTTCTCTCCCTCTCTCTCTTTCTTTTGGGAGAGTGAGAGGGGTGGGAAATAAGTTCTCGAGGTTCTATTCTATTGTTATTTTCACTATATTTCATTTTTTCCCTATTTTTCCCCCTTTTCATTCGTTTTATTTATATATATTTAGAATTTCAGTGGGTTTTTTCCTCCATTTCCTCCTTTCTCCGTAATATTTCAGTGTTTTTTCTTTTTATCCTCTCATTTTATTATTAGTTTTATTGATTTATTTACATTTAGAAGTTTGTTTCTCGTACCACCACCACCACCACCACCAACCACCACCAACCACCACCACCACCACTATCTACCTTATCTCCACCAAACATCCGCCTTTTTACTTCACCTAATAGAAAAATCAACAAAATATTAACACAAATAAGATACGGCGTTCCTAAGGGTGTCTATTTAGCTCCAGTGACAATGAAAGGCGTTTGGGGATGTAGATAACTATTGAAAGGGTGTTGTTAGTGTGTTGTTAATGTGAGTGGCTGTAGTTATGTACTCTGATAAAGATATACGACTTAGACTATGATGAGTATATGGGTAACCTTATGATAGAATGAGTTAATGATTGTGTGTGTGTGACGAGATATGACAACAATGAAGCGAAGAGTGATTGTGTATAAGATGACAGATGGACGCAAGGTTGTTAAGGACACAGAGGGTTGTTAAGTGTAGAGGAAGTTGTTAGTGTGAGTAAAAGGTGGGAAAATGAGGTTGTTGATTGCAGAGGAAGGTGTTAGTGAGATAAAAAGATGAAGAAAAGAGTTAATTAAAGGTTGTTGTTAATGTTTCACTGTTGTTAAGTGCAGAGGAAGTTGTTATTGTGGGAAAAAGACGTAAAAAAGTTACGAAAGGTGTTGTTAAGAGTTGTTGAGTGTTCTTGAGTGTAGAGGAAGTTGTTACTGAGAAAAAAAAGATGAAGAGAGTTAAAGGTTGTTAATATTTCACTGTTGTTAAGTGCAGAGGAAGTTGTTATTGTGGGAAAAAGATGAAAAAAAAAGTTACGAAAGGTGTTATTAGGGGTTATTAAGTGCCGAAGCTGTTGTTAGTGTGTTGTCAACTGCGTAAAGAATGAAAGAAAAGTTACGAAAGGTTGTTAGTGATAAAGGGTTGTTCAGTGTAGTTGGGAGAGAGAGAGAGAGAGAGAGAGAGAGTCATCCGTGCGTGTTTTGAGTCCATGGTTGAGGTAAAATCATTCCACGGAGAGAGAGAGAGAGAACCTTGACGCGGGGCAGATAACCCAAACCTCGTATTTTTTCCCTCCGCCTTCCGTTTTCTTTCATTTTTTCTTCGTTTTCTTTTTTTTCCATCTTTTCCGTTTTATTTTTTACTTTTATTATTTATTTATTTATTTATTTATTCATTTATCGTATTTTATTCTTTCATTTGAGAGAGAGAGAGAGAGAGAGAGAGAGAGAGAGAGACTTACAGAAGCGTGAGTCATTAGTCAAGAAGGGAGGAGGAAGAGGAGGGTGGAGGAGGAGATTACTAGGGTGGGGAAAGAAGAGATAGAGATTGTACAAGTCAGAGAGAGAGAGAGAGAGAGAGAGAGAGAGAGAGAGAGAGAGAGAGAGAGAGAGAGAGAGAGAGAGAGAGAGAGAGAGCAGGATGCAAAACTTTTCGAATAGGACAAAGAACACACGTATATATTCATACTTACGTACATGCTGACATACCTACATAAATACAAACATATATTATACATGCGAATACAAAACAGCAAATGATAGAAGGGGAAGTAACATTCTAAACCCTGCATACTTTACCAGTGTTGTACAGCAATGATGGAAGAAAAAAACTTAAAATAACGCAGTATTTCACGCGAACTTCATTGTATTATATCCGAAAGTGTCGTGGTCTAGAGAGAGAGTAGAGAGAGTAGAGAGAGTAGAGAGAGTAGAGAGAGGATAGAGAAACTTATGAAAAAAAAAAGTAATAGTAGAGATATACCTGAAATTGAATCTTCATCCCCATTCTCCTCTTTTGAGCATTCCTGCCACAAGACTTCCCCAAGCGTGACTGTCCCTTTGATACAGTAGACAGGGTTACATTGCCGAGGATCATTTTGAGATTAGGACTTTAAATCGAGGAACCAGTGGGTGGATGAAATATACACAGAAGCGAGAAAGATATCACCAGTACGTGTGTTTCAGTGTGTGTGGTGTGTGTGCGCTCCCTCCCTTTCTATACTCTAAATGTTGAAGCGTGTAAGATTCAATGCACAGTCAAGCAACGCAAAGGTGAATCCATAATGACCACGTATTCACCGATTACACAAAAGAAAAAAAACCCTTTCCAGCTCTTTAACTTCACGGCTTTCTCTCCCCTGGCATATTAGAGATCGTTAAGCAGATTGAAAGTAGAATATTTCTCCTGCCTTGGCCAATCCACGTGCTTAGGGCAAGTCTGACTATTGAGATAACGCGCGAATGAAAAAGATATATATTCCCTGCATATGTAAGTGCTTTTATCTTGACGTATGGAGGCTGGAGGGACTGAGGATAATGCGTTCGTGTTTCTAGGGACAGTTGAACATTCTCTGCGCCATTATTGGGTGGGGAAACATTAATGAGAGGCAGGCTAATCATCTGTGTGGGTTTTGGAACTGATGCTAATGAGAGATGGCAGCGTTTCAAAATATGTGCCTTTATTGTGAGTCTCCTTTCATTAGAGAGAGAGAGAGAGAGAGAGAGAGAGAGAGAGAGAGAGAGAGAGAGAGAGAGAGAGAGAGAGAGAGAGAGAGAGAGAGAGTTAATTCTACGTACAGTTTTGGTGAAATAGGTATACAGCCGCGTTTCATATGAGGTTCCACACTTTCCTCATTGCTTATATGCTTGTCCCGACACACACACACACACACACACACACACACACACACACACACACACACACACACACGCACGTTATTAGTAGTAGTAGCGTGTAATACTTATAATTGGTGTGTGATAATTTCCATGTTGATTGAATCGCGTATTGAACATTAGGCTCATTTTCCCTTGATTTTGTTGACACTCTGTAAATCACCTGGTGCCGAGTGTTTGTTGGTGATGTAATTAGCGTTATGGTGACAGTAGTAGTGGTAGTAGTAGTAGTAGTAGTAGTAGTAGTAGTAGTAGTAGTAGTGGTGGTGGTGGTGGTGGTGGTGGTGGTGGTGATGGTAGCACATTTATTTTTTCCTACGTTTCAGCATTTTTTGAGAATTTAAGTAGAACGGTGAAAGAAAATCAGTTAAACGTGGCTGTTTTTAAAGAAGCAAAGTCACCAACACAAAAAAACATATATTTTCTTTAGACTTAATCACTAACGATTTTTCTTCTTTCTCTCTCTCATGTTTTCATAGTTGTTGTGACGTACATAAGAACATAAAACATAAGAAAATGTGGGAAGCTGCAAGAAAACAGTCCCTATGTGAACACCTTTGCCTATTTCCATCCATCATCCTCATCCATAAACTTGTCTCTAATCCTCTTTTAAAACTCCCCCATGTCTGAGCACTAACAATATGATTATTGAGTCTGTTCCACTCATCAACTACCTTATTTGAAAACCAGTTCCTTCCTGTTTCTCTCCTAAACTTGAATTTCTCATGCTTGAACCCGTTATTTCTGGTTATATCCTGATTATTGACCCTAAGAACCTTGGTAATGTCTCCTTTGTTATAACCCCGTAACCCCACATAACCCTTATACCGTCATTCACCACACGTGTTCTCTGTAATTATCACAACGTAACTCTGGTTCTGGTTGCCTCGTCTCCTGTCCCTCTATTCCTGGAAACATGACGCGTGCAGTTACCAGTATATGCCGGCGCTATTCACCACAATTATCTCCACTCAAGCCCGGGGTCCTTGACTGGTTGCTGCGTAACACTGGGAATTGTCCGCTCTTGCTGGTATCATACTGCAGGAAGTGATAGAGGTGGAGGGTACAGGTATTGGTAGGTGGTAGTGGTGGTGGTGGTGGTGGTAGCGACGCCCGTAGAGATAGTACACGTTGATTGGCAACAGGTGTCAGTTAGAGGAACAATCCTTACTTGACGTTTTGATAAGTGTGGGGAATTTGAGACGGAGGAGGAGTAAGAGCAGGGATGGTAGCAAAAAAGAGGAAGAGAGAGAGAACTGGGTAGGGGGAAGAGCAAAATATATTGACGAGGAGAGAGAAAGAGGAGGTGGAAGGGCAGTGAGATGAAGGAAGGAAGGAGAAGAGTTGCGAGTAGAGGGAAGACCACAACAGACGGAGGAAGAACAGTGGTTGTTTTATTTTCTTCATGTTTTCCTTCCATTTCAACTTAGAGGAGTGACAGCGAGGTACATGCAAGACATTACGACATATACCTTGTCTGAGGAGCCGAGGGAATAAAAGAGTGAGGTGAAGGAAGACTAGAACAGTTTTTTCTCTCTCTCTCTTAGTAAAATTTTAGAATACATTATTACGACATTATTTCCTATCTGAGGAGGCAACAATTTCATTCGATCACAAAATTAATTAATAGATTCAAACATGTAACGGCCTGGAGGAGGGGAGGTAAGGGGGGAAGGAGACACGTGTTAAAATGTTCTTTCCCATTGGTATAGACGCTGCCATGTCAAAGTAATGCGTTCCCCAGTGACATTGAAGACAAAATCTGAGACACGTACAGAGTGTGTAGTTTGAAGTGGAAATAATTCATATACATACTTATACATAGTCATGAGCAACACGTAGGAATGTCACTCAATTTCGATTAAGTCACTTGAGAGGACTGGATGGAATAATTACGTAAAAGGAGTGTGAGGAGGAAGAGGAGGAGGTGGTGGTAGTGGTGGTGGTGGTGGTACAGTGGGAACAACTGGCAGTACCGTACGTTAAGAAAATAATAAATAAATAATAAAAAAGGGAGGAGATTAGCAAGACACAAAACTAACTCTACTTCTATTAAAACACTCGCGAGGACTGGACTAAATAACAAGACGAAAAATAGAAGGAAGAAGAGGAGGAGGAGGAGGAAGAGGAGGAACTATCGGTAACGCACTAAAGGAACAGAAACAAGTGGCGGATTACTGGAGACACACGCGATGGTGGGATAGGAAAGTGTGCCTCGTCAGTCCCTTTCTTTCGTAGGTTTCTTCACTTTCCTTCGTCTGTAGAGAAGTGTGCGACAGCTCTTCGGTATATTAGCCAAGAGGCATAGCTGTATAAAAATGCCCTCTCTTTCATGGCATTTTTCCTCCACTTTTTCAATTCAGGGATTAGAATTCGTGTTCACTTGTTGACTTTAATTAGGACATTTTTCAACATATAAGCTTTTGTATTACATTTTGTTTTCTTTTGCTCTGTTTTCGTTTGATCTCACAAGTCTCTGTTCTTTTTTCTTTTTTTTTCTCTCTCTCTCTTGAGCTTATTCTTTCCTTCCTCCCTCCTTTCCTTCCTTCCTTCTTTCCTTCCTTTTTTTCCATCCTTTCGTCCGCTCTTCCTTCCCTCCGATGTATTTCCGGAAAACCAAGTTCCCTATCCGCTTACACACACACACACACACACACACACACACACACACACACACACACACACACACACTACTGAGCCTCTCTTAACGTGGGAAGAATATTTATCAGACTCTTCTGCAAAAATATTATTGCTTATATTATGTTGTTTGCTTCGTCACCACCAACCTTTCAAGCAGAGAGAGAGAGAGAGAGAGAGAGAGAGAGAGAGAGAGAGAGAGAGAGAGAGAGAGAGAGAGAGAGAGAGAGAGAGTAGGGATAGACAGTGGTAGACTTGGGGGGGGGGGGATGAGTGGTGTGGGGCTGGGTGGTTAAGGAACGTGTGTGTGTGTGTGTGTGTGTGTAGATGTGAGGCGGTAACCCGGAAGCTGACAGAAGTGGTGGTGGTGGTGGTGGTGGCGGTGGTGGTGGTGGTGGGTATCGCTTTTAAGTTCTTCCGATTGTCAAGGCTGTAAAACTATATGGCTCCTGTTGTTGTTGTTGTTGTTGCTAGTGATGGTGTAGTAGTAGTAGTAGTAGTAGTAGTAGTAGTAGTAGTAGTAGTAGTCTCAAACACCTCACCTCTACTATTTCAAAAGGCTTCATCCAAATTGACAACAGTTTTTTTTTAAGGTACTTTTTTTTTTACCATTGAAGAACCACACTGTCACCATTCAGAAACGCTTTGCTCTCTCAACACGACTATTTTCCAAGGCTACAATGATGATTAGCGGGGTTTTCAAGAGTGTTTCTCCAGTTAATCATGTGGAAACCTTATCACAATGCCTCTTAGACCGTGAAAACACCTTAGAAAAACTTGTGTCCGTTTAAATAAAGACTTTTGGAATTAGTGGAGGTGAAGAATAGAAAATTTTGAGAATACGAGACAGTTTTATCCAAAGAATGTTGTTGTTTTTCGTGTTTTAGTGCGTTTGTTGCATAATCTCTTAACATAATGACGTGTGGGTAAGGATGCAGAAGTAATGTGATATTATTAGTTGACGAAGTTAAAACAGAGGGAAATAAAGTTAGTTCAGATCTCTCTCTCTCTCTCTCTCTCTCTCTCTCTCTCTCTCTCTCTCTCTCTCTCTCTCTCTCTCTCTCTCTCTCTCTCTCTCTCTCTACTCCTCCCGGAAAAAAATGGACCAAGACCTTTAAATGGAAGGTAACATTGAAATTTCTTCCGTGTCTTCTGGAATTACTATGTAGAATCAATCCATTGCATGATGTAGGAGGCAGTCTTCCCCAAGGGCGGTATCTCAAACGCTATGTGGTGGTGGGCCAAGCTGCTAAAACTGCCTACGATCTGGAATCTTGCCTGTGGGTGCTTCCAGTTTTCAGTTTTCTAGTTTTTTCATAGCGTATTCAGGTTTTTCTTTCTTTCTTCCTGGTTTGAGACACACGCACGCACACACACACGCACACGCACACACACGCGCTTCCTAACCCCGCCAAACAACACACTGCATGCCAATTGTGATAAGAAAGTTATGTTTGAAGGAAAAGTTCTTGGTATAATCCTGTTTATTTGTTTATTAGAGCGTTAGTCACGAAAAAAATATCAAAAAAATGTAGCTACCACAGATTACTGAACTAACTGTACTGAGTGTGCTAACAATATACATTACTTTATTTCGATTCGTATCATTAAATTTTCACTCTTGTTTTTAACCCGGCCAGGTACAAAATTTTTCTTAAAGATTTATGTTTTATGATGTGCGTGTTTTTATATGAAGTACAGTTACGTTCGTGGTATTACAGTAGGGTGTGGCAGGATTAACCATGTTTAGATTGCTCATAACAGCTTCCAATACTCAAGGCAGTGATGCAGTATTCATAAGATATCCAGTTTTTATCCCTTTAAGAAACCAGGCACCTTTCTTTCCCTTATTACAACAAGCTGGTGCAGTTAGCGGGACAGACAGACAGTCTTACTCTAAATCACTTCTGGCCCTGCACTTACACTACATTCAAAACCCTTTAGATGATGATATGACACGAGGGGGATTTTTATGGCATTTTTTACAGTTCTAACGACAGATTATCAAAATTCCCACATTGTTAACAGGAGAAGCAATCATGAAAACCAGGCTAACCACCTCCGTGGCCTTTGAAAATCGCCACGGTGAGAGAGCCAAGCGTTTCTGAGTAGAGGGCAAGGCAAGACAAGATGCGTGTGGCTTGGGGTTTAACTGAGCTCCGGCGGTTACTCAGTTTGAACGAAGAGCGGGGAGTGGGGCTGCGGGCGACCCTTGAGCAGCGCTGGGTGATCATTCCTGCCTCTTCTTTCTCACAGGGAGACACGCTTGGCAGGCCGGAGCTGTGGGCGTGACATTACACATCGCCGCATCTAACTGACCACCTGGACGGAGTGTGAGCGAGTGGTAGGGGCGTTGTGCGCGGCGTTGAGTCTGTACACACACATTAGAGAGGGATGGGGGGACAGAAAGGGGGAAGGGGGCAGGGGGGGCGGGGGTGGCTGGTGACTGGCGGGTGATAAGCAGGTTTTATCAGAATTCCTGCCTGCATCACGGAGGGAGTTACGAGTGAGTGAATCTTGTAATGTCTCAAGAGGAGTAATGCAAGACTCTCGTTGAAATTTGAACATCTTTTTAATGTGACTTTCCTTAACCCCTTCAGTACTGAGACGCATTTTTACCACGAGTTTCTGAATGCGATTAGACGATTTTTATTGAGATTAGGAAGGGTCTATGGAGATCAGGAGGTTAATGGCCAGAGTCTGTACTGTTTTAATCCCCACATGAGTTTCTGAAGCTGTGGAAAATCGATAAACAATAAGCGGAATAAATATGAAAATGCGTCCTAGTACTGAGAGGCTTGATAGAAATAAACGCAATGTCTAGAGATGATAGAGTAAGGCAGAATGGACTCAAGTAAACAGCACTATACTATTTACACTTAGGTTTGTGTCCAGATTGAAGAAATACCGGCCATTTCAGAGCGAGTTTGCAATATATATGACAAGATAGTATTCTGCTTTTGTTTCAGAGAGCCTTGCAGTTTTTGAAGATGATAGAGCAAGGCAGGACACTCTTCCAAACAATACTGGTACGTAAGAGTATATTTGTGTGTCTCATATCAATTGCTTCTTTTTCTTCCTTTCCTCTGATTTCTTATGTTATAGCGCTCTTCTTCCTCCTCCTCCTTCTTTTCTTTCTTATCCTCCTCTTCTTCGTCTTCCTCCTCCTCTTCCTCTTCCTTTTCTTATATTAATTACTTCTGTTCACCCTCCTCTTCTGTCTTCTAATCTTACAGCTCTCCTCTTCCTTTTCTTATGTAAATGACTTCTTTCTCTCCCTCTTCTTCTGTCTTTTTATCTTGTAGCCCTCCTCTTCTTTCTTTTCCTCCTCCTCCTCCTCCCCCTCTTCCTTTTCTTATATCAATTACTTCTTTCTCATCTGTCTTCTAATCTTATACCTCTCCTCTTCCTTCTTCTTCTTCTCCTCCCCCTCCTCCTTGGACATCACAGTACCTTACGTGACGAGTTACGGGACATGGCAGGCTGGGGTGGGCGTGGCGGGGCAGACAACACCCCAGGCAACGAGAGACAGCATTCTTGTAACTCAGACGGCTTTCTCATGTGGTGTCCGGCTCATCTCCTCAAGCAAAGTGTAGTGGAAGTTGCTCAGTTCTTGGTGAGAGTTGGAGGGTCTTCAAGGGTGGCTTTTTTGTGGTTATTTAGTTAGTTTAAGGGGGTTTTCAAGGATGTTTTTATTGGTTCTGGTGAGTTTTAGGGGTTTTTAAGGATGCTTTGCGTTGTGTGAGGACTTTCAAGGGTGTTTTTCTATATTTTCTGTAGTTTGTAAGGTTTCTAAGGGTGTTTTGGTGGGTTTAAGTCGCTTTAAGAGTTCTCAAGGGTATTTTTAGGGGTTCTAGTCAGAAATTAAGGGTTTTCAATAGTCTTTTTCGTTGTTCTTGTTAGTCTAAGGGGTTTCAAATGTGTTTTTGATTGTTTTAGTGAGAATATGGTTTTCCAAGGGTGTTTCTTGTGGTTTTAGTGATAGATTAGGAGTTTCAAAGGGTGTTATTGTGGTTTCAGTAATCTATGGGTTTTTTTGTGTGATTCCAGTGACAGTATGACGGGTGGCAGTGAAAGTCATTGAGGTTTTGAAGCGTTTTCATTATTCGAGCGATAGTTTAACCACACTTTCACATCACTGGTAAGAAAATAAAATTAACCACAACTGTAAAATTCCCACAAGAACTGATTATCTTTATGTCCTCTCAATAAAAAAATAAAAAAGTGTCTTGAACAACTAACATCACAGTACTTTAACGTAACAGCGCGCCACCTTCCCTGTTATATGTGCGTGTGTTAGTGTTTTTATATTCTGGTTACTATTTAAAAACACCACAAGAACTGATTATTTTTTCTTCTTGTTGAAGTTCCATATACTTCAAGACTCATTTTTGTGGTTTTAGTGACAGATAAACACGATTTCTACATAACTAACAGGATAAACACTCCTAAGAACCGGGTTAACGTACTCCTAATCTGATGAACTTCCGCTTAAAATCTTTCTTACATTCAAAAGGCTCTAATTGAAGTTACACATACTTTGAGACTCATTTTTTAGGATTCTAGTGATAGATAAACACGATTTCTACATAATTAACGGGATAAACACTTGAGAATCCGGCTGATCATCTCTGTGGCCTTGGAAAGTAATCAAGAGAGAAAGCAAAGATTTTTTTTTTCTTTTTTTAGTACTGAGCTAAAAATGAGATCCGTATTTAAAAATGCTTCACCACGATTGTTTCCGAAGGCCAGAGGGATGATTAGCAGTGTTTCCAAGAGTGTTTCTCCAATTAACAATGGAGAAATCTTGTTGGTCTTTCATTAGAACCGTTTAAAGAAATAAGAAACACTTTAAAAGAACTTGTGTACATTTCAATAAACACCTTTTTGAAATAGCAGAGGAGAAGAACAGAAGTGTCCCAGCTTCTGTGTGAGTGAGCTACGGTATAGAAGTGGTGGTGGTGGTGGTGGTGGTGGTGGTGGTGGTCAGTGCTGTAATGGCTGAGAAGAAACGGATAGTGATTAAGAGACGCGGTGTGAAGTTATACGGTACTGAGCGGTGTGTGTGTGGGAAGGATGGAAGGAAGGATGGACGGGAAGGGTGGTGGTGGTGGTGGTACTGGTGGTGGTGGGAAGATCTATTACCGATGGGATAGACAAGTAGATGGGTGTTGTTGGAGGTGGTGATGGTGGCGATGGTGGTGTTTGTGGTGATGGTGATGATTTATAAGACTTTCATTACTGTTGCTGTTGCTACTACTACTACTACTACTACTACTACTACTACTACTACTACTATTACTACTACTGTTATTGAAAACGATGATAATACAGTAATAATTGAAAAAAAGAGCTATCAGTAATAGTAGTAGAAGTAGTAGTAGTTGTTGTTGTTGTTGGTGGTGGTGGTGGTGGTAGTGATGGTAGAAATTTACTGCTGGGAAAAATATCTTAGAAACTCCCCAGGTATCCTAACAACACCTAAAGACAGACAGACAGACAGACAGACAGACAGAGGGACAGACAGACAGACACTCATAAAGATACATAAGCAAATGAATACGTAGATAAAGTGACAAACATACACTTGATAAATTACTCGTCTCTCTCTCTCTCTCTCTCTCTCTCTCTCTCTCTCTCTCTCTCTCTCTCTCTCTCTCTCTGGATCAATAAACAGATAGATATTCATATGCTTGCCAATGTACTATGTCTGTCTTTTTCTATCTATCTATCTATATATTCTTCTATCTATCTATATATCTATGTATGTATGTATGTATGTATGTATGTATGTATGTATGTATGTATGTATGTATGTATGTATCTATCTATCTATCTATCTATCTATCTATCTTTCTATCTATCTAGAAATCGACTTGCCTCTCTACCTACCTCCCCTTAACAAGAAAGATAAAATTAAGTTACGAACAACGATTAAACTGGTGTCAAGTCATTGCCCACGAGAGAGTAGTTTGATGGCTTTCTCCAGACAGACACCCACACCCCACCACCCCCGACCCCCGCCCCCACCCCACCGCCCCCCCAACCCACCCTCTTGTTAACTAGCGGCGTCCACGAGGGGGGGGGGGGAGAGAGAAAGAGGGCAGAGTGGAACCAGTAAATAAGAAAGAGGTTATATGAAGAAAAAGAGGAAAACAGGATGAAGGGGAGTGGAGGAGAGCGGTGCAAAGCGTAGAAGAGGTGAGAGAAGAGGAGACACAAGAGGTGAGAGAAGAAAAGACACGGAAGAAAGGAAGAGATGTGAAAAGAAAAAGAATGAAAAACATGCAGAAGAGCCACACGAAAAAAAAAGAAAACGGAAAACACACTACAAAGAAATTAACAGAAAAAATCGAAAGAATAAACAGTAGAAAAAATAAAGAAAAATGAAAAAATACAAAAAACATATCTACCTAATAAAAAGAGCGAAATGAAAATATAAAAAACTGGAAAAACAAATCCAACTAAATAAAAATAAAAAAACGGAGATATAGCAAAAAAATAATAAACGAGACGAGAAAAACAAACACCTCTTGAGTCTGCAAAAAAAAGAAGAAAAAAAAAGAAAGATGTAATGGGAATCATTGAGGCAAGAAAAGGAGAGAAACCAGAGGAAGAGGCGAGGAAGGGGCGTGTTAGGGGCGGGGTTAGGGGGGGGCGTGAAGGGTCCTTGTGAGGGTGGAAAGAAGGAGGGAAGGGATGAAGAAAGTAGGTGAAGAGCGCCGAAGGAGGAGAGAAGCGGTGAAGGAAGAAAACAAGGACGTGGAGAAGGAAGGATGGAAGGGTGAGGGCCGGCCAGTTAAGGGGTCAGTCTGCTCCACCCATAAATGTGTAACTGACGCCCCTGGGTGTTGCTTCCCGGGGAGAGAGAGAAAGAGAGAGAGAGAGAGAGAGAGAGAGAGAGAGAGAGAGAGAGAGAGAGAGAGAGAGAGAGAGAGAGAGAGAGAATATAAAGAAAACACTAATATATCAAAAGAAAGGTAGAAAATAACGTTAGAAAATAAAAGAAAAAAGAATTGAGTAAAAATAATATATACAAATGAAAATGGAACAAAAATAATCAAAGAAGCTGTAAAAAATAAAGATCGATTGAAAAGAAAAGTTAAGAAAAGAAAAAAAGGAAAAGACACATAAAGAAAACAGAGGAAATGGCAACACGAGAAAACAAGATTTGGGAAAAAACAAGACTACTGAAGTGAAACCTAAAATCAGGTCACCAAAAACAAAGAAAAGCTATAAAATAAAAAAAGAAAAAGAAAAGAGAAGAAAAAAAGAGAGTAAAAAATGCAGAGGAAAAGCAGAAAAGAGAAAACAAGAAACTCAAAGAAAAAATAAAAAGAAAAATGGAGAAGCAAAAGAAGGCAGAAATGGAACAAGGAAGAAAGGATGAAGAAAAAAAAATGAAAGAAAGGGGAGACAAAGAATGGAGGAGATTGGGAGAAGAGTGAGGGAAAGAGAACGATGAAGAAGGGAGGAAATTTTAAGTGAGAAAGAAGTTGAAGAAAAAGACGCAGTTACAAAAAAAAAAGAAAATGAAATGAAAAAGACGAAAAGGAGGAGGAGGGAAAATAAAAATAAAAATAGAAAGGCTAAAAATTCAAGTAAGGACATAGAAAATAGGACACAGATGAGGAAGAAAGAAATAAGGAATGGGAAGGAAAGAAAAAAGGGGAAAAAAAGAGACGAAGGGAAAAATAAGACAGTAATTGTGCTGAGTGATTGATTTAGATTAAGGCGTCACCACAATGGAGTCATATGGCGTCTGATGGGAGGCGAGAATTGGAAGTGTAAAAGAACTGGGAGGGGGAGAGAATAGAGTTATAGAGGGAGGAGGAGGAGGAGGAGGAGGAGGAGGAGGAGGAGGAGGAGGAGGAAAAAGAGAAGAGACGAAGATACGGATAGGAACAAACTTTGGAGAACAGAGGACCAAAGTTATAGATTGAGGAGGAGGAGGAGGAGGAGGAGGAGGACGAAGAAGAAGAAGAAGAAGAAGAAGAAGAAGAAGAAGAAGAAGAAGAAGAAGAAGAAGAAGAAGAAGAAGAAGAAGAAGAAGAAGAAGAAGAAGAAGAAGAAGACAACGACGAGGACGACGAAGAGGAGAAGGGGGAAGAAGAGGAGGAGGAGGAGGAGATAAAGGTGGATGTGGAAAAGAGTACAAGAGAAAAAAAAAGAAAAAAAGATAAGGAAAAATATTTTGGAAAAATACTTGTAATTGAAAGAAAACCCGAGAAGTAAGAGATAAAATAAAAGAAATGAAACTACTACAATAAAAAAAACAAGAAAGGTGATATAACAAGAATAGAAACAGTATAAAGACAAAAAAAAAGACATCAAAGTAAGAAATACGAAGAGGAAATGAGAAAGACCAGAAAACAAGACCAAAAAAAAAACATTCAAATAGAAAACACGAAAGAAAAAAAAAGGAAGAAAAACTCAACATTTCGAAAAAAAAACACGATACAAACTGAAACACAGAAATTACACACAAACTTCCTGAATTAGACTATCACCCACAGCCAAAACGAGAAAAAAGGAAAAAAGGAATGAGGAGTGTAGAGACAAGGAAGATTGTAATGAATCGAATGAAATGAGACAGGAGATATGGAGGGAACAGAGGACAAGGCTAAATTCCATATCAACTTTTTATTCATTGATTTTTTCCAGCATTCGTGTTTTTAGATGGAATTTTAAGCTTGTAGAACACCAGCCGTCACGAGTACGCAGAAAGAAAACAACACGTTAATATAAGGAAGAATATATATAAACAAGATAAGCAAGTGAAAGAAGACAACATAAGAAGGAATATAAACAAGATGAGCAAGTGAAAGAAGACAACACATTAATATAAGGAAGAATATAAACAAGACGAGCAAGTGAAAGAAAACAACAATTTCATATAAGGAAGAAAATAAACAAGACGAGCAAGTGAAAGAAAACAACACATTAATATAAGGAAGAATATACACAAGATGAGGAAGTGCAAGAAGACAACACATAAAAAGAAGTGCCAAGAAGTTAAAATGATGCCTGAATTAGAAAGAAAAACAAACAAGAAACTGAAAAGAGAAAAATATTAAAAATGGATAGACAACAAACAAAAACAAGGAAAAGATAAAAGACAATGAAAACAGGGAAGGAAAGGAAAGCAAGACGGCCCAAGTAAAAAGATTACAATAAAAGTTAGAGTATAAATAAACAGAAATGAAGGAAAAGTAGAATCAAGAGGAGTAAATGAAAGGAAACAAGTAAATGAAAGGAAGCAAGTAACAAGCAAGGGAGAGGGGGTGAAGGGACACAGCAGCACAGCACCACAGCAGACAGCAACACAGCAGCACACCAGCACAGCCATAACACAGCCTCGTTACTTACCCAAACTGCTTAACTTCCCACCAGCTTCTCGTAGTATCCCGCGCGCCTCAGTGATATACTCAGCCCACCTTCTCTGAATAATTACCAATAACTTCATTATATACATCACTTGAGTCCAGCGACACATGTTAGGGGCGGTGGTGGTGGTTATGGTAGTGGTGGTGGTGGTGGTGGTGATAGTGGTGGTGGTGGTGGTGGCATAGAGTATGAGATGTGTTTAGTTTCTTGTTTTTTTTTTTCCGTTGTTTGTTCTTCCTTCATGTTACTTCTGTTATTCTTCTTCTCACCTTCAAGTCCTTCTCCTGCTCCCCCTTTTAATTATTACTTTTGTTCTTATTTTTATTCTTATTTCCTGGTGTTTATTCTCATTCTTATTCTACCTCCTCCTCCTCCTCCTCCTCCTCCACCACCACCTCTTTCTTCTCCCAAATCTTGCCTCTGCAGCCCCTCTTCTTCCTCCTTCCTCTTCTCCTCTCTTTACTCTCTGCTACAGCACAGCTTTTCCTCAAACTTACTCATAAAATAGTTTACAGTATAATAACTTTACAAAGTACTAACACTATACACTGCTCCACCAATGTATCCCTGCCGTTGCTGCTTATCCACCTCCTCCTGCTCCCTTCTTCTCCTCCCTTCTTCTCAGCTAAGTTCCTAATAACAGCCTTCTACGTCTCACCAATGCAACACACAAGCCTACCGATGCCCTGTCTCTTGTACAACACCCAAACACAACGATCACCAACCCTGTGCAGTTTTTTTTTTCCTTACAACCAGCATCATTCATTCCCTTACCTCACGCCACACTGACCAGCGACAAAGGGTGATACTCAGTGGCGACTCTTACCACTCAGAAACCTCTTTGAAACTTCTATAACGTGATGTGTACGCCAACCAACGACTTTATTTTTTTTACATCCAGAACATGAGCAAAAATGATATTGTGGTTTTAAACTCAATGTAATCCTGTAATGGCGGTCGAAATTAGATGAAACTGATGTTGGGGTAATGAAAAATGGAATATTCTCGTTATGGTTTTATGAATAGCCAAAGTTCTACGCACACACACACACACACACACACACATACACACACACACACACCTGCCTACCTCCCTGCCTGCCCTGCTGCCGGAGGATACGTTTTCATGCCACGCCGCTAGAGTTACAGCCACATAAAGCTCCATTACAGTCTCATCCTCTCGTATTACAGCATCAGCGTGGAATATTTTTACGGCCTCGTTAAGCACCGTTAGTCTGTCACGCTGGCCCGTCATCCCGTGCCGGTGTGTGTGTCCACGTGACCTACACACGGCCACCACGTAAAACATTTTGCTGGATCTATACCACCACCACCACCACCACCACCACCATCGACAACAACATCACTAGCACCACCGCCACTACTACAGCCACCACCTCCACTACCACCACCACCACCACCACCACCACCAGGGATTTGATTGGGCAGAGGGATGAAAGGCCAATATTTAAACGGGCTATCGAGGGGAAAGAGATAAAGAATGGTCGCGAGGACTTAAAGGGGGAAAAAGTGAATTTCTATAATATGTATTTTCCTTTCTATTTATGTGCGTGTATTTTTTTTCCCTGAGTTCAAGGACAGCTAAGTATGGGTAATATTTTATAATGAGTATAAAAAATATTCCACTAACATTTTTGCTATCATCTTGCGAATTTTTTTTCTGAAGTTCGAGGAGAGATAATTAGATAATTACACTTGCTGAACAACTTGTAAGGGATAAATGAGTATTACTTATTAGAAGAAAGATAAAAAAATATATATGGATGTGAAGGAGGATATCATTCTTGTTTTTCTTATTGTTTTTCTTTTCTGAGTCCTAAGGTAGATAAGTAGGTCAATCATCAAGTGTATTTTGTAGAACACAAGAACCTTCCTTTAAACGGATTTTCGAGGGGAATTGTTACATCAGATGAAAAAGTAATCAAAGACAAGTTTTCCTCAGGTTAGATTGGGATTTAGAATCATATAATAACACAAAATAAATTACTGATAAAACGGAACTTTTAACATGACAATTTCTGGTTGCTAGTACGAGTAATAATGATTAGTGGATCTTCATGAGTTTCCAATACGCTTCACTAAAGGCGACTATTTGGACGATAAATAATAAACAGATTATACACACTCAATTTCAAAAAGCGTTTAAAATCCATACGTCCTAAACTTCACTCCTCTCGAATGTTCTTATCGTGTTGTGACCTGAAAACCTGAACACGGGAACTAAAAGGCAGGAAGACACAAAAAAAAAAAAAAAAATCGTCGAGGATAAGGAAAGATAAAAAGTGCCAGAAAGAATTTTTCTCTTGCTCTTTACTTATTTCCGGCAACCTACTCCTCCTCCTCCTCCTCCTCCTCCTCCTCCTCCTCCTCCGATGAAAGATTATTTTCCCTAACATGAATAATTCTTGGAATCTAGTATCTCAAGGTTTTGCTACTTTGAACACATATCAAACTCTCTCTCTCTCTCTCTCTCTCTCTCTCTCTCTCTCTC
>CM035204.1:12052961-12067943 GCA_020233015.1 Callinectes sapidus
GATCAGTACTCCAATGGGATTTTTTATCATCATTTATTTTGTTCTTGGCTAGAATACTTTTTTACATTAAGAAATCGTTACTAACTATATTACTACCACTACCAGGCCACAGCACACAACCACTACCACTATTACCAGTGCTAATTATCACTAATATAACCACAAAAACGCATCATATTTAACCAGAATAATAAGATTTAAAAGAATGAACACTAGAAAACTATGGTAAAGAACTTAACAACTACCACCACCACCACCACCACCGCCGCCACCACCACCACCACCACCACCACCACCACCGCTCAATGAAATAACAGAATTGAGAAACAAAGTAAAATTAAACGCTCCGGGAGGGGAACTGCCAATATATTAGACACTGCAGGTGAATAATGAACCGAGAGAGAGAGAGAGAGAGAGAGAGAGAGAGAGAGAGAGAGAGAGAGAGAGAGAGAGAGAGAGAGATGATAGAGCAGTTTCACACAAGTATAAACAGACGGACACGCAAACATAAAACTGGTAAAACGAATATAAAAACGAAATAAAGAAGAAAGAGAGGATGTAAAGAAAAAGAAAACACAAGCGAGACAAAGGAAGACACCAATGAACAAAGAAATAAAACAGCCAAACGAAAAAAACAAAAAAACAGTAAAGATGAAGAAAGAAAATAAAAACTAAACCAAGAAAAGACAAACAGGGAGATAAAACAGACATAAAAAATATTAGAAACCGGAAAACAGAAGAGAGAATTTAGCTTAACCTAACCTAACCTAACTTAATCTAACCCAACACCACCATCCAGGGGTAACAATGCTTTATGATACCACTTCACTCCTGCCTTTCTTCCTCCATCCCTTGCACGCCATCATAAGCAGCGAAAATACCATAAAATAAACTCAACAACTGTGAAAGCGGCATGTGACAGCGTGGCTTTAATAGGGAAGGGAGAGAAGAAGAGCCAGGAGAAAGAGAGAGAGAGAGAAGGGTGGAGAAAGGGAGCCATAACATACACTCCCTTCCTCTTCTGCCTCTTCTCCCTCACCTCCTCCCCCTAACGCTGGCAAAACAGAGGTACTTTAGGACTACGACGAAACGTAATGCTGGTGTTGAGGAAATTGGCTGGAAACGTGAGAGGATCATAGAGGATAAAAACTACGAGACCTGCCATATACGTCGAGCTTAATGTCATGCGTCGGGAAATGTCTTTAGATTGAGAGTAACGGCGAATGGGGGAAAAGTGTAAGAGAGAGAGAGAGGAGAGAGAGAGAGAGAGAGAGAGAGAGAGAGAGAGAGAGAGAGAGAATGAAAACCCTTAGGAATAACATAATCACTACATAATAAACTAACACACAGATTACTCTCCAGAATCGACATGGTAAAGTGAGACCAGCGTACATTTGCATACTTTGACCAACATAACGATGTAGAAAACGAAATACAAATGCCGCGAGTCAGTTTTTAAGACGCAGCAGCAGTAAGGACAGGCTGGCCACAAGTAAGATATATTCAAGATTAAAAAATAAATAAATAGAAAGATGCATCGGGTTTCTACCACCAATAACCACCAAGCGTGTCAAAATCACAGTTTTACCCAAGTAAGTTGAATTTCTGAATCCCATCTTCTATATTTAGAGAGAGAGAGAGAGAGAGAGAGAGAGAGAGAGAGAGAGAGAGAGAGAGAGAGAGAGAGAGAGAGAGAGAGAGAGAGATGATAAACAAGATAATGCTCACACAACCATCATATTTCTAGCGACCTAACGAGGCCTAGATGCCTGCGAGCAAACATTATCACGCCAGACACAGCTGGACCCTGAGGCGGAGGTGGGCTGGGATGGCCTCAGCTGGGCGGGGCGGGGCGGGGCGGGGCGGGGGAGGGGGTGGGCGGGGAAACCAACCACCGAGACCACCAAGGCGAGAAGAGTGTGGGAGGCTGGTGGAGGCTTGGAAGGAACAGGAGTGGTCTGGAGATGCGCTCACCACGTACTTCTGAACAAACTCTAACAGAATAATGAGTGATGAAAATGCGTCTGCGTGTCATTTATTCTTAATTTTACTTGACAATTTCTTATAATGTGTGAAGTTCTGGTCTTTTTTCGTGGATTTCTTATAAGAGGTTAGAGTTTTCTCTAAGAACGTAACCTCCAATACGGGGAAGTGCAATTTTCATTCCTTTTCACACTTACCAATAAAGGAACCAGAGAGAGAGAGAGAGAGAGAGAGAGAGAGAGAGAGAGAGAGAGAGAGAGAGATTCACACAATAACAGACGCACAGATCATATCACAGTAAAACTCGTGTCTTTTTAATGCATGAATACTTGTGTAACGCTCACCACATTTATCAACAACATATGTCATGATGCATTACATATTCTTCCCAATAAAACGTTCCTCTCCGCTTAGCCTGACGTTTATTTCCATTGGTGTGAAATTCTGGATTTTTATCGTATTCCATTTAGTTCTTTATTTGAAATCAAGGTCAGAGGACAGCATGCAAAAGAGCACAAGTGTTACATGTACACTGCACCTTTAAAATTTACATCATCCACCCTGAGGCAAATCAGAATAACAAATACCAAACATTTCCATTATCGCACGAGTATATAAAGTTGGTATATCTTCAGTTTTTACGTTTTCTCTCATCGTTTTGTTTGCACACATTTCACGACATTAATCTTCCTCTGCTGAGAATACGTACGGTACATTCACATACTTTCTTTCGTCAAACATAACAGTAGTAATCGATACATTTTGACACAATTCTGAATACAAGACGTTATTTTTCATACTACTACTACTACTACTACTACTACTACTACTACTACTACTACTACTACTGTTGCTGCTGCTGCTGTTGCTCCCATCGTAATTATTCCCTTTAACTACTTTGAGTATAGTTTCATTTCCGTTTCCCTTCCCCGACACTCCAGCAGTCTCCACGAAGCCCTGAGGTGGAGGTGTTACTGGTTTTATGCCTCATTAACTGGCTGAGTCTCGGGCTGTACTCTCTTTTTCCATTTCCCGCGGAATGACTACCACTTCCTTGGCGAATATCACTCCGTCTGGCAGCACCTCCTCGCCACACCGGTTTTCTTCTGCCAGACGAACGATTATCCACCCAAAACTGTCATTATAAAACTAGACAATCTTGCTTCTACTCTTCCTGGTTTTGTGATACTTTAGAAAGACAGCCAATACTAAATACTTATTGGAAATTTTTATCAGGCACCGATCTAAACTACAAAAATACAGCCTCCGGGTACTTTGCTACATAAATTGACAGTATTGTACAATTAGGTACAACAAAAACAAAACCTATATTTTAAACAACTTCTAATACATGAATAAATGATGAAAAAACAGAAGGAAAAAACGAGAAAAAAAAGAAACTTAAAAAAACAAAAGAATTAATCCATCTATCACTCTAAAACATAAAACTGAACAATAAAAGCGACACGGGAAAATAGCACACATTACTGTCACGAGTCCCGGAGACACAAATTTACACGAACATATTTCAAAGTACATAATTCCGCGCCTCTGTTTTAACTCATAATGCATCACTGACGAGGCTGTACTTGTCATAATGCAATGCTAATCTGCCAAGGGTTTAAGAGTGTAAATAAAGGAATACATCTGTGCCATAACTGTAACACTAAAATCCAGAGTGCAATTCAGCGTAGGAATTAATATGAGTACTAAGAGGAGACACTAATGAGGGTAACGAGGAAAGTGATATGTTAATAGTAAGAGTACCGCAATAGGAGTGAGTGTGGGAGTGTGACAGTAGCAGCAAGGGGAAGTGTGTGTGAATGTAATAATAACAGCATCAAGCGAAGTGACGGAAAGTGTAATTCTAGTAACGTTCAAACAAGGCGCAGGAGAAATTTATTGAAGTCTATGAAAATATACTGCAGCATTCGAGGTTTACGTATATTAAACAAATCTGCCCCTTGTTACTTCTTCTTATTCTCTTTATCGTATGAAATTAAACATGTTAAATCTAATAATTGTCAGAAATACTATATCTAGGAAAATTTTAAGGATGATGCATTAACGATAACAATGCCTCGGTTAACATTCTTATCTGTAATGGTATTTTTCTATCCATCACTATCCTTCGCACAATATCGTACAGTAAACTCAGCAATGGCAGTGTCTTGTACATGTTGTTCTGTGTGGCCAGATGTTGGAGAATACCTTGTCACATTTGATCGTTTGATAAGGCAAATAATCAAAGATAAACACAGCACACACGGATCACCTTCCCTGTTCTGTCCAATGCTTTCCTGCTTTCCTTCACCGGTTGCTATGTGGCATTCAAAAAAGTTGGCAAAATAGTTTTAAATAAGTATGCATGAATGTCAGCAAAGGTTAATCCGTCACCCTTGCTTGTGCTTCCCCTTAGTCACACAAAAAAATGCGCATGTTATATTGGCAGTAACAATATTGACTTTGATTTATTTACCTTGCTTAACTCTGTTCATAGTTTATTCCATGCTCCATTCTATAATTCGAGAACATTAGATCTGCCTTGCAATTGTTAATTTAAATATAACGAAATTACTCTGCCAGCAAAGGAAAATTATCATAAAACTACTTGTAATTTTTGTGTTTTATTTAATCCAGCAGGAGATTCTTCTCATTATGTGCCACAGCTTCTTTACGCTCCTGGCCTCGGCACCACTTAGTGTATTAAAACTTTTTGCAGAATGTGAGCTTCTGAGGTGCTTTCTTTGCCACGTCACTCACCGTCACTCAGGAACACGGTGACGCTGCTGGAGGATGACACCTGTCTGGCCTGCACAAGCCTGCCCCCTTATTTAAGTCCACCGTAAATCGTGTTTTATTTACCCTTATTCTGAGCTGCAATCAACTATCACTTTATTAATTCCAGACGCTATTCCCCTCGCGTCACCTCTTCTGTCATTACTCGATGGAAGCAATTAATTTTCGGAAACCAATAGAAATGTAAGTAATAACAATGACGGTTACATACGGTGAACAGGGCTGGGAGACACACGCCCCTCACATCCCAGTAAATATTCATCATTGAGGCGGCTCCCATGCAGGGGTTTTATGATAAATGCTTTTGTTTCCACCAATGAGAGATGATTCATTAATTCGGTCAGTGACACTAACAGCACTTTATTCTAGTAGAGAGAAATATAGGTCCTGGAAGAGCGTAGATTTCCTTTACTGCCTTTCTTCTGTCTGGCAGGGCAATATCACCTGTGTAAGAGAGAAGAACACTCTGCCTGAATCTTTATTACCAACAAACGTTTTCCAGACAAGGACGGGGAAGCTTTTGAAACATCTGAGCGATATTCTGGAACAAAGGAAGTGTGAAAACTGCAGGCGAGCACTCGAGTTGAAAGCAGCACTGAAGCAGGAGACAATGAAGCTCTTCTCCACTGCACCTCGCCAGGACACGTCAAGCTTGAATGCGCAATTATTACCGTAAGTTATGTTAGTGTCACAATGCGAGGAGCCATACCCGGAGAGAACTCTTAGTTGCCTCACTGAGTTTAAGTTAGGTTAGGTTAGGGTAGCCATGCAAGTCCTTCTTTTCGCGTAGTTATTATTTTGGATCGTTCATGCTTCAGAGATTATCGTTTTTTTTACGTTAATTTAGTTACTTTAAATGTTTTGTTTGTGAGGGGAGAGGGAAAATGCGAAATTATTATTACAGTAAAATTTGTCATGTTTTTACCAGTTCCTATAGAAATTAAAGTCAATAAGAAAACCAGAAAATGCCAAAAACATGTCCTTACAAATATGTCCACGTCTCCAGAGAACACCTCCACCATCGGCTGTGACTATTTCATCTTTCTTTACATACTTTATATATTTTCTCTTTCCCTTCTCCTCCTCCTCGCACTCCTGCACCACATGGATTTACGAGTATAACGTGTCAGGCATTCCTAGATTCTTCCCACTCTCTTTATCTATTATTACAAATCCTATTCCCATCCACCCACTCCTCTATTACTCTACCCCCATGCCTTTCTTCACCCACGTACCACACACACACACACACACACACACACACACACACACACACACACACACACACACACACTTTTATCCAGCCGTAACTATACACCATTGCGAATCTCTGGCCTCTCTGCACCCACTTTCACACACACACAAACACACACACAGGCTTCATCATTTCTTCACTCACTCTATACACCATTAATACACCGTCTCCCTCTCCCCCCCCCCTCTCTCTCTCTCTCTCTCTCTCTCTCTCTCTCTCTCTCTCTCTCTCTCTCTCTCTCTCTCTCTCTCTCTCTCTCTCTCTCTCTCTTCAGCCACTCCACCTCACCCAGGGATCTCCACACTATGTTTTTCTTTGGGTGTTAAATTGCCTTTGTTTACCTTTATCGGAGATCCACCTCGGCGTTTCGCACTGCCAAACACCAAACGTTCAGGCTGCTCGGGGAACTTGTTTTTTGGGGAACCCGGTGAATGCCTCGCGCCCCAGTGAATGCCCGCAGCTGCGTCACTTTCGCGCTCTGCTCCTGTTTGCTCGCCACTCGTTGGTAGACTCACCCCCGCCCCCAGCCCCCGCCCCGCCCTTCAGCCTACAGTCCCACAAGAGAGGCGAACTGGCCCCCGCCCCGCCCCCTACCGGTGCCGGAACCAAAATAACACGAGTGAGAGAGAGAGAGAGAGATTAACCATGGTGTTGCAGGACGTACAAAATGGCATGTGTCCAGCAAAATCTTTCTTCCTGCAACAAAACTGACTCAATGGAAGCACAGAGTAGCTAACGTAAGGCTGCTCAGTATTGGTGTTCTCTTCGCAATAAGGAGTCAGTCCGTTCTCTCCTTGGAAGATTAAAACACAACAAAAAAAGCAACTAACACTTTGAGCACACAATTGCCAAACAGACATAAGTACTAATTCAATAAAGGATGATTTTCACACCTGGTTCTCAACTATAATGAAAAAATGTGGCGTAGGTTGTAAAATTTAATTGCTAGAATCTAATTAAAAATCAACTGCCAACAGCAACTCATAAACAACAAAATAACAAAAGGTAATCGATGGAGTATTCAGTATGATGCTCGTAAATACTAATCTCCAGAGGCCACCTTAGCTTCCTTCCCTTGAAATGTTCCCTGGGCTGCAATGAACAAGGTCACAGAGGTAAGAGGAAACTTTCTCACTCAACACAAAATTAGCAGAGATTTTAAAGGTTGTTTATCCTAATGGGAGAGTTGTTCCTTCCCACCTCCGTGTCTTGTTTCTCCCTTCACAAAGACGCCTGTGACCGAAGGGCTTTGGGTTGGTCATTAGTTAAGTATTGTAGCGCTGAGGCCTTACTGTGATACCTGTGATTCGTCAAGAGTCCTCCACATCAACTGTACTGAAATGGTTTTTAACACGTATGCTTTAGTTTCTTCCCCATGTAGATTTGGGATAAAAAAAAAAATCTTACATGTGCAAGTCTTTCGATACGCACACACGAACTGGACACTCGTACTGTACACGTGCTGATGTGTGGGCGAGCAGAAATGTGATGGTAAAGCTGTGAAGATAATGAAGGTATTTGTATTTCCAATTATAATACTAACACTCCTACACAGGTATCAATTTTCAGTGAACAGTGAAACTAAATATCTCGCTACTCTCACAATTACCACGGGAGTGAAAAGTTCAGTGCTAGTAGTACCGTGAAGCCACGCCAGGTGTTTACATCAATTTTACATTCAGATCATTAAACTTGCATCGCGCCATTTTGTGAGCACTAGTGTAAACTTTGGCCCTGAAATGACGTGTGAAACTGCGATAAAGCCCACGAAAAGAAAAATATCAAAATATAATGATAAACCACACTACGTCACAATGTTCCATATCGACTTCACCTCCGCCTGACCTGCCTCGCCTCTTCTACATCGGTGGTCAGACTCAGACGACCCGCTGAATGCCGCGTTGGGTGTTGTGTTGGGTGTTGCGTTGGGTGTTGCGTGTTGCATCCACAGCAGATCAATTCCTCCGTCCTTGGCCCATCACATACACAAAAAGCAAACAGCACAACCTGCACTAATGATATTTTTCCCTCGACTACTGCAGTTGCGATAACTTGCACGTCAAGGGATGAACAAAGTCCTTGTAATTACCTCCGGCACTACCGACCCTCAGCACCGCCGCTTTGAAGCTTAGTCCTCTCATGGGACTCCACTCCAAACAAAGTGATGCCTTATACTCAGCTGCTTGGATTATTACCCAATATTACGGTGCTTTTCAGGCTCTTCTACAGTGCTGAGAGAGAGAGAGAGAGAGAGAGAGAGAGAGAGAGAGAGAGAGAGAGAGAGAGAGAGAGAGAGAGAGAGAGAGAGAGAGAGAGAGAGAGAGAGAGAGAGAGAGAGAGATTTGGTTCTTACGAGTGTACACTTACGAGTGGCACGCAACCATTTCCAGCTGACAATGGCCAAGTCCTCATCATGCATTACTCAAGACACTAAACCTCAACTTTATGTGGCAGTCCAGGCTCTTCCAGGACAGCGAGAAGCGTCCAGTTGTCCTCTCAGTCAGCTATTATCTCAAATCGCCTCTCACTTCATAAACTGTCTTATGTCAGAGGTCCACACAGTAATGCATATTTGAGTAAACAGTTCAACATTGCTATACATGAAACAGAAAGCCAGTAATTTAAAAATGTACTTTGGTTGCAGTTTACACCAAACATAAACGTATTACATGACTTCTAAATCCACATTACAGTATTCATTCTAATACATATAATTTTAAAAAGTCGTACAGTGCAGCACACGCAAACTCGTTACAGGATTAAGCACTAGACAAAGACCATAAATGGATAAGCTTGAAGATACATGATGATATGTAACTTCTCCCAAACTATTCAATCAAGCTTGCCATCAAATAAGACCGCTTTTAGTCACTGAACTCACTCGACAAACACCACCCTTCATTTTCCGACACAATAATCATATACTGTCTTGTCTCTCGTGTTCATTCATTACAACGACTATCATTCTTCGCCTTTTATATTCCCAGCAATGTCATTACGTCACTCCGCCACGCTAACGCAGCCATCACTGTCTTTGTACACTTTCACTTATTACCAGCAAAATAAACACTTGCAACCAATCATAAATGTCAGTGTAAATCCGCCATTACTGTTTGCATTAACAGTAACTCAACCATATTAACAAAACAGAAGCACCCTCCCTCCCTCTCTTCCTCCTTTCCTCCCTCCCTCGTTCCCTCCCTCCCTCCCTCCCTACCTTTCTCTCTCCCTTCCCCCAGCACAGTATATGTTCCTGCACCAGTCAGCGCCGTTATAAGAGATTTACCGCCCAGACGTGAGAACTTGAACGCTAAATTCTTATTATGACGAAAGTTTCTTGTATTTATCCAGTGTGCCTTCCCTTCCTTCCCTTCGCGGTCCGCTCAGCGATGCCCACCACAACCAAAGCGCCCACACTGCCAAACCTGCGCCACCAAAAATACTGCTCTCACTGGACGACGTGGTAGAAAATACAATGGAAATTTTCCCCTCAAAACACCCTAAAAACACACACTCCAACACACACACACACACACACACACACACACACACACACACACACACACACACACACACACAGATGATACACAAAGCAATGTTTTCTCTTTTCTTTACTCTCATTGTTGAAACCATAAAGTTTGTTGCGTTACAAAACACGACCTTCTCCGATCTTTTACCGAAACAGTTTCTCTAAAAGCTGAGGAGTTTACATTTCCTCCTGAACTTTTGACCCCTGGATCCGGAATTCCAATGAAACAACAAAAACAACAACAACAACAACAACAACAACAACAATAGTACGGGTCACCCTATCAACTGGCAAACAACAACAAATAAACAAGAACAACAACAACAACAATCGTACAGACCACTCTACCAACTGACAAACTAACACTCCAGCTCAAGAATACCGTGAGAACAAACAGCATAAGAGAGCGATTCCAAGAGAAGTGTTTTGTTATGGATAGTTAAAAGGTTCCCACGTGTATTACCGGTCCAGTTAACACAGATGACAGTATTCATGTAAGCAAGGAAGGGGAAATGGTTAAGTTAGAGTTAAGTTAGCTTCTCCCTTCTCGAATACTTCTAAGGGATGATATGTCTAGTATAATGCTGCTGCTGCTCCTCCTCCTCCTCCTCCTCCTCATCCTCATCATCATCATCATCATCATCCACAACCACCTCCTCCTCCTCCTCCTCCTCCTCCTCCTCCTCCTCCTCCTCCTCCTCCTCCTCCTCATCATCATCATCATCATCATCATCATCATCCACGACCACCTTCTCCTCCTCCTCCTCCTCCTCCTCCTAGTCTCCTTTTAGGCTTTTTGTTGTCTGTCTTTCCCTCTCCTCTTACTCGTCTTTCATTATTCTTCCCCCACTCCCTCTTTCCTTTTCCTTTCCCTTTTCCTCATTCGCCTTCAGGATATCTGCCGCTTTGAAGAAAAAAAGAAGAAAGAAAAAAAAAACTTGCCATGTAAGAAAATAAGATTTGTGCAAAATCTTTCTTCCAACTTCTGCACCAGGTCGCTTCAGGCGAGGAAACAGGAACAAGTTTTCTCAGATATTACTGATAAATGTATCCGTTTCAACTGTTTAGCTTGAGAAGATGAAAGTAGTTTGTTGCATTACTGTGTGTGTGTGTGTGTGTGTGTGTGTGCGTGCGTGTGTTTGGGTGGGTGGGTGTCTGCGTGTCTGCGTGTGGGTGGGTGCGTGCGTGAGAGAGAAGCGGGTGGTTTGGGGGAGGAGGGGGAGGGTGTACGGCTTCATATCATCAGGAGCAGTACCCGGTAATGCCTTACTTGAGGATTTGGCGGCAATGTTCTTCAGGAAGGACGAGGGGAATCTCACGGCCAAGGGGAGCACGTAACATTCCTGCCTTGGCCTTGAGGGGATTCCGGGGGCCGTCAGGAAGCTTGGTGCTCTTCTGGGCCGCATGATCCCATTTAGCAATAAACATGTTCCTGGCTTAGGGCTGAGGTGTCGCTGCAGACCCGGGCGTAAAAGTTCACACCAAATAAAAGTCGCGACCCACAAGACCTGAGGGCCGCGAGGAGGAGGGCTGGAGGTGTGGCCGGCAGGTATGGAGAGCAAATCATAAAGAAAGAATGTTGAGGAATACCGCGCTCCTGCCCGAGGCTCTTGTCTGTGGTGACGCGATACACGAACTAGATCTGTATTTATTTTGCTTGAACGATTTATTTTACTATTTTCATATCTATGCAGTGGGTAAAAAGATGTACTTTAGTTCACACACACACACACACGCACACACAAACACACACACATACACACGCACACCCTAGTCAGCTGAGTGCACGTTCGCGATACACAGCGTTTCACATTTCACCATTACTGTTATTCCTGTGTAGTCACGACCTGCGGCGAAACACAAGATTGGGGGGGAGATATCTCAAGAATAGAGACGCTGACACTTATTTCCCTTCCTTCTAAAACAAAGAAAATATGCACAACACGTTTGGCTGGATCAGACTACAATTATGACACTGGGAATAGACTTACAATTGCTGGTAGAGGTATTTAAGAAGCCTTTTCTCTTCACATGTTGGCATGCTGTATTGCTACTCAACAGCACATTCACGGCTACATTCCAACAGTGCTTTCCTTCATCGTTTTTTTTTTTTTTTTCTTCTTTTTTCATACCAAGCATCGTTTCCCTCATTAACGTTAACAGTGTCTGTATCCTTGCATACCTTATTCTTTTTTCACTTGTTTTGGCTTCATCTTCTTTCCATTATTTCATTCTCACCTTAATCCTTCACATTCTCTAGTCGTTTTCCCTAAGAAATGCAGGGTTAGTTGTTTTTCTTTAGTCTATCTCCAGCAAACTGCATGCATTGGTGGATATTCGCTACCAAACCACGTATTCTGTTGCAGATTTTCTTAAAAGAAAAATAGACTGACCTTATGTTCCCCGCCTCGCCCCAGGAACTCGAGAGCCACAAGTTGTTTCATCCCATGCTGCCCACAGCTCCTGAATTACAATCCCTTCCCATCCATCCTTCCTGAAACTTCTCACAAAATGTCACTGCTACTGCTAGAGGGGTTCGCTAGTATTTTCAAACTTGTTTTTAACTTCTAGGAAAACTAGTTTTATGTTTTGAGTTCCTATTCTGTCAACGGTAACAGAAATTTCCAAGACAACCCCCATTCTCCTGTGATAAGAGTCCGACATTAACTTCACAGTCTATCTTGACAGATGACACACAGATAGTGGCTGGATAGTGGCTCTTGAAGGCGATTTGAGTGGCAGGTAGAGTGGTTGATGTATATATATGATTAATAATGACGTTTATAGAAAGTACGAAGTGTGTGACTGACAGCACTCAGGCGATCAGGGCTACACTGCAAATACACTTGGTTTATAGTAGCCTTGGTTGTCTATGCCATTGTATCTCCACACATTTGTCGCTCGCTACCTGCCTCCACATCCATTGAATAGTGAGGCAATGTGCACCACCAAACATCTACCTGCGTCACGGTGTTACGGTGTCACGGTGAACAGCCTGTGCGTGTTAGGAAGTGTTGGCACGCTGACCCTGCTTTATGTGACGGGTGCTGTTCATCTTCGAGAATGTCGCATAAGTCTTTCTCGGCAAAAACCAGTCCAATCTATATACTTCATTTTTCAGTAAGACACAGAGGATTTACTATTCCTTGGCAAATAATTCATTGATCCTTCCGTCATGAATATTAACATTTTCATCTCTTACTCACTTATAGTAGCAGTTACATGACAATGGGTCCACCTTACTATTAACTGCAACGATGACGAATCCGGATGGTGACAGGAATGTGCTCAAACACCAGCATGCGCTAGGTAGAAACATTCAAGTGTGTGTCAATGACTGTCCTACCAATAATACCTCTCTTTCCAACATTGTACTCAGTTCTTGATAGTCTGTGACAAAATTTCTTGATTTTATTATCAATACCAAGAACCAGTAGTTTTTACAAGATTCCTAAGATGGTGTCAGAATTCTTAAAATAACCAATATTTCCAGTCACGAAGAAACTCATTTTTGTTCAGCTGCAGTCACCACCAGCACATGCAAGTCTCCAACAAAAGCCTGGATGTATACCAAACACACAAGAGTGAAGCCTGGGAGACACCAGACCCATGACCCCAGGCTGATGCCACTCCCTGGAACACTGCCATCATTACAACACAAAGGGAATAAAAAGAGAACAAGGAACGAAAATTTGTGGTGCTAAATGGATTCAAACACATAAATTTTAGAGAATATTTCATGCGGGAGCAACTGAGCCTGGTACAATTAGGAAAGCAATATTTATAGTAAAACGAAGACTACGTTAGTAATAAAAACAATAATAACGATAACAAATAACAAGAAGAAGAAGAAGAAGACGCATGAATATAGCGAGCAACACAAGTCAAGTCAACACACCATTACGCATCCATTCATGTTCTCTTTCCACTGGTATAATAAGCAAACTCCCAATGAAATAAGTCTTCCCTTCCAAGTCCCCTTTTCTCTCAATAATCAGCTTGTATCTCTACCGCTTTTGTGTTACCTATCTACTCCCATACACGTCACGCTCAGTCACTTACCCAGCCTGGTAGAAACCCCTTGTAATTGCTTGTCTCCCCTGACTCTGCTGAACTTATTGATCAAATACCTTAGTTCAAGTACTCTGCGGAGGCGATACTCTCTCTCTCTCTCTCTCTCTCTCTCTCTCTCTCTCTCTCTCTCTCTCTCTCTCTCTCTCTCTCTCTCTCTATGATAGGAAAGGCTGTTCAATGTTATTAATAAAGCTTCGTCAGTTGCCTGATCTCATCTTATAGCATCGTTGTCATGGTGGTCAACAATAGTCATTCAGTTATCGACTCTTGAAAATCGGTGGTAATCTTATTTCTTCGCTCTCAGCTTCTCGCCCCGCCGCCAACAGCTCCCCCGCCCACCACTAGGCCTTCCTCACCTCACACGCCTCACGCCTCATCGCACTGCCGACAATAACATGGCTGAGAAAAGCTTCATATTTTCTTCCTGTTCAGCTCAGTTTCATATCTGTGTAGTTGATCTTTTTTTTATTCCAGTGGCGCTACTGAATTTGTGGCACACGAGTTTCGTTTTCCGCGATGCAATATTCCATTATTGTATCACTTTACTCAACATTCCAGCCTAGGGCACAAATATAATTGTACATATATATGTATGTATGCATGCATGCATGTGTATAAATACGTGCATACATACATACATACAATCAAAAACATGACAAACTATATAGAGAAATGCAAAGCCCTCTCTAAATCTTAATAAACCAACCATCTACAATAATAAAAAAACAGGTTATTCTTTACCATAGCAGAATCCTACGGCTCGTACACACCAATATGAGCACCGGCTTGCCTGCTGCCCCGCTACACACGACTCCCTAAACCAATAACAAGTGGCTCCAATAAAATAAAAGTTACTATATATAAAGAAATATATATGACATTAAAAGGTAGTTTATATCTTACTACTAGAGAATTAATTTTCTATTTTCATTAGAAACAGATTAGGTTTAAATCAAAAGTCCTCGCTAGAACTCCAATTAATACTTGGCCTGAAAATCCTTAAAAGTTGAAAGCTTTGGCCAATCTGTCCCAAACTCGCGTTTCTTTCATTTATTTTTCATTCTTCTCTGAAACACTTCCTTCCACGTCTCTCATTGCTATCGACCCTCGATATTCCTGCCTCTTTGCCTCTTACCGCTCGCTCTCTTTCATCTCCTGCCACACAATATTTTGGTAATAAAAATATAGGACACAAAAGACACTGATGAATACTGAATGTGTGTGTGTGTGTGTGTGTGTGTGTGTGTGAGAGAGAGAGAGAGAGAGAGAGAGAGAGAGAGAGAGAGAGAGAGAGAGAGAGAGAGAGAGAGAGAGAGAGAGAGAGAGAGAGAGAGATGAGATA
>CM035204.1:12068043-12080636 GCA_020233015.1 Callinectes sapidus
ATCCTCTCCTCCCTCTCCCTCTCCCTCTCTCTCTCTCTCTCTCTCTCTCTCTCTCTCTCTCTCTCTCTCTCTCTCTGGCCCACACATTATAAGCTGTCGTTGCTGGGCTCCTGCTATTACTACACCCAAGTACACTGGCTCGGTCCATCCTAAGGGAGACGGTCCATTCAATACTCCAACCTCTGATTCACTCTACGTACTTTCAGTTTGACTTCCAATTATAACTTCACGAAATAGCTGCCGTACGTTAGCGGGGCGATGGTTATGAGGGAGAACGTACTGGTTGGTGGTGGTGATGGCGGTGGTGGTTGCTGTGATGATAGAAACGGTAGTGCAAGTGGAAGGGAAAGGAATGATCAACGTGGTGGTGGTGGTGATAGTGGTGGTGGTGATGCTACTTCCTCTAACGTGGGATGGGTATTCTTGGTGTGATATTCTGTAGGAAAGAAGCCTCCCTCACCTGAAGAAAAAGTGTGAACCAATCAACGGTAAGATTCCTTTTTTCCCACTAAGGTTCGTGTTCATAATGGTAGAGTTGGTTTGCATACTGGGAAAGGCTTTATATGTCTAATTAAAAAATCTACTTCCTTGTTTTCTATTCAAACTACCGCATTTCCTGGACTTTAGAAGCTTGGAACAAACACGCACATATTGTCATTTAAAACTAATAAGGAAGTCGTGAAATATTCCCGACCTATGGTATCACTAATTAGAGCCCTGTAAGTCAAGAGAGATCTGGAAACACGTTTTTGGCCGCACTTTTAAACACTTTCACCTTACTAAGAAAAAAAGACGCATCTGCCTCAAGCACTGCAGATGAAAGCAACGACGTGCCAGGGCCGCCTCCACTGACACACACACAGCGCTCCTCTCTTGACTACCAGCGCGGCGGTGGTCATGACCTTTGTATCAATGGTGCAGGGCCTGGATATATACGGCGCTTATTGGACGAGAGAGAGAGAGAGAGAGAGAGAGAGAGAGAGAGAGAGAGAGAGAGAGAGAGAGAGAGAGAGAGAGAGAGAGAGAGAGAGAGAGAGAGGAAATAGTATAACAGGTGGGCGAGGCGTCTCTTACCTTGCACTGGGATCACAGCAAAGGAGAGGCACTACGTTCTTACAATCGCAGCAGCTTCCAAGACAGGGATGGATGTGCAGTCACGCCATGCCACCGCTATTAACCATCCAGACCAGTGCATGCTCTCGGTTTTAGCTCCATTAATGATAACATACAGTAACAAGAAAAGGGCCACCGTGGTACAATGGAACCGCTTGTGCTTTGGGATCCCAGAGAGCACGGGTTCGAATCCTGGAGATTGGGCATCCACTCCGGGTAACGGTTCCCAAACGGGTGGGCTTTGAGATAAGAGGTCTCCATTAGGTGGTCTCCTTTAGCCCATAAATTCCCGTAAAAGGCCCACATTGAATAAAATAAAAAAAGAATCACAAGTCTGCAATAAGTCTTGGCCGTCATTGCCGCTGGCCCGCCCGGCGCTCGTTCGCTTCAGCCCTCCTTTATTTCTAGGGTCTTATGTGTTGCTTCTCTCCTTCACTTTCCCCTCCGGCAGGGAAAAAGATGTGAGGCCACTAACTCAAGCCAATTGCCGGCGATGGAGGAGAGGGGGAAGGAAGGAGGGAAGGAGGAGAAAAAAGAGAGAAGTGACACTGGAGGAGGGAGGCGAAAACGAGAGTCGCCGAGGAAATTGTGAATGATGATCGCTAGGTGAGAGAGAGAGAGAGAGAGAGAGAGAGAGAGAGAGAGAGAGAGAGAGAGAGAGAGAGAGAGAGAGAGAGAGAGAGAGAGAGAGAGAGAGAGAAAGAGAGAGAGAGGTTGCGTTCCAGTGCGTGCAAGTGCTGTGTCGTGAAAGGTGGTACAAACTGTGCTCGCCGTGCCGTGTATCGCCGCCGCTATCCTGACAGGTGTCTCAAGTCCCACGATTAGAGAGGTACACGTGCCGTCAGTTGTGCGTCACGTCTTGTCCACGGGTCGCAGATCTTCGTGGGAACTAATGACAGGCAGAAGCTCGCTGACAAGGCAGACAGAGATTGTACAACTGCATTCACTTTACTGACGAAAGGTTTATCTGCTTGTTCATTTACTGAATAATTGAACAGGCCGAAACGGAGTGTGTGTGTGTGTGTGTGTGTGTGTGTGTGTGTGTGTGTGTGTGTGTGTGTGTAACCTGCATGTAAGAGAGCTGAGTGGATGCATTACAGTAACTGACTACTTTCCCTACTGATGAAAAGGAGTACACATAGACCCGAGTGTTCTGAGGTGCCGTGGTCTGTCTGGTGCCTCGGTATCTCAACGCTGCTATAAACCATCCCGTGAAAACAGCGCAGCTTCCTGAGCACGCCGGCCTCACCCTTTGCCGTGCTCCTTACACCCCTGCTGTCTTCATTACCATTACCCTCCCTCACTTCATTTTACATATATTTCTTCCTTCATTAATTATGCGACTTGTTCCTCATCTGCAAGCATTTACATACATAATGTATGACGCAGTAAGGCAGAAAGCGGAGAGAAAAGGATGATGCCGGGAAGACGAGGAGAAGTGATGTGGGGATAGTGAGACGCTTGAGTACACGGCGCGCTGTTTGTCTTCATGCTCCTGAGCAGAATCATTATGCAGAGTGAGGGAAGGCAACCTTAACAGTACAAGACTGAGAAAAAGCGAAGAAATAAGAGGAAAGAGGAACAATAAACATGTGAGATATTAAATGTAGCTTACTTCTTTCTTGCAACTTTGCGAGACACTAGTGACAATCAAATCATATTCACTGAACTACAAGTGTCACTTTGTATTAAAAATTTTCATCCTTCTTGCTGTGACATGGAAAAGAAGTCCTGCCACTTATAACAGTTCGGAAGTGCAAACAAGTGGAAACTAAGTAGTCAGGCAATTTTGGGAAACAAGAGCTCATCATCATACAAAAAAAAAAAAAACTTTGTTGGCACGCAATTTGAAAACTATGCAAGTGTTGGCTCTCTTTCCAACACACGAAATACGTAGACTTCACACATTTAGAGAGACAGGAGATAACGAACAGGTAAAGCAAGGAAATTCAATAAAATAACCTGTTTAACATCATTCACAGAGTTCAATCTAAAGGTACCATGAAAATTAAACGCATATTGCGTATGGGTGTTCGTGATCTATTGAAATCTAGACCTTCTTTCATAACACAGCAATTCTGGTAAAGATATATAGGTTTTTGAGAATTTACCATGAGAGAGAGAGAGAGAGAGAGAGAGAGAGAGAGAGAGAGAGAGAGAGAGTAGCTGAGGGAAATACCAACAAAAAACATACAAATTCATAATAGGAGAAAAACCTAACAAACATGATGGAATAAATGCTGGTAACAAGTTGGATCATTCCAGTCTGTACTCACAAGTTGGCACTGATAAGCTCTCCATTGCAGGTAGATCAACATTTCTTGCTTCACCTGATCAATTAAGCAAATGAAGCCATACATTTGCCTTTTTCAGTGCTGTATATGCAATTGTGTTTCCTTTTACATGTCCACATCTTTTAAACGCGCCCTTTCTCTTCCTCTTCCTCCTCCTCTTCCTCTTCCTCCTCCTCCTGCTTTTGTTTCTACTGCTGCACTTCCCCTTGCTTTACCTCCCAATCCCTTACCCAGCTAGTTAGGTTAGGTTAGGTTAGGTTATGCCACCTGCTCAGCCTGCTCTTCCTCCCTCACCTCCTTTTCCCCTCACTCTCGAGCACCCAACAATAGCCAGACTGGGAAACTTTCTGGCCTGGACCCCACAAGTTTCTTTTCGGAATTCTTTCATCTCGACTCTCAGCCCCTCAGCTTCACCTCAGCCTGCCTCTCCGCCTCACATCAACCTCACCTTTCCTCGCTGCACGTATGTTTATTTAAAGGGGATCTATTCACTATCTGCTAAACCATATGCCGTTTCGGAACCCATGTACAGAGCTGCCTTCACAGGATCATCGGTGAACGAAAAACTCTTAGGGTCAATAATAAAGATATAACCAAAAATAACGGGTTGAAACTGGAGAAATTTAGGTGTAGGGGAGAAATAGGAAGGATGTGGTTTTTAAATAGGGTAGTTGATGAGTGGAACAGACTCAATAATAATAATAATAATCACATTGTTAGTGCTCAGACATTGTGGAGTTTTAAAAGAAGACTGGACAAGTTTATGGACGAGGATGATAAGTGGAAATAGGCAGAGGTGTTCACATAGGGACTGCCACGAATAGATCTAACAGTCTCTTGCAACTTCCCTCACTTTCCTATGTTCCTAAAACCCCCATCATACCTACAAGAAGATCGAAACGCGAAAAAAAAATAATAAAAATCAGACGGAATAAAAAGGAGAGAAAATATCGTGCGTTGAAGATACCGTGCGTGTTTCCAGTGGAGCATAACACACTTAAGAGGATCGACGTAATGCAAAGCTAACCGCGTAACTTGGCTGGCTGAGAGAGAGAGAGAGAGAGAGAGAGAGAGAGAGAGAGAGAGAGAGAGAGAGAGAGAGAGAGAGAGAGCAGTGCGAGAATGTATGTAGTATTGATTAAGAGGATCGTATAACTTCTCACCGGCAACTTGAGCAAGCAGAATGTGTGGATGATTATGCCAAGGGGAGCGCAACATCTCTCACAAACCCTCGGCCAGACAACACTGATGATAACAACACAACACCACCGCCGCGGAATCTCCCTTACCTTCGCCAGAACTGTTGGTTTTCCTCAGTCTCCTCCGCCGTTACCAAGACGCAGCGCCAGACGTGTCCAGGAGGTAAGCTTATGTCGCGGTAACAAATAAGTGAACTCAATCTATAAACTAAACATTTTTTTTTATATACAGGGTGGTATTAGAGTTAGAATGGTATTAGAGCACAAGTTAATATAAGACACGAGGCAAAATGTCAATAATAAACCCCAAAATTCCACAGCGATCCTTTAATCAGTGTTTTTCGATCCTAATGAGGTGAGAACGGTGTCAGGGCATTTTTTTTATAGGATGGTAAGTCTCTCTCTCTCTCTCTCTCTCTCTCTCTCTCTCTCTCTCTCTCTCTCTCTCTCTCTCTCTCTCTCTCTCTCTCTCTCTCTCTCTCTGAACTATAGAAACATCCTAGTAAATACAAAACAAAATCAGAAATTATACTACACGCAGCTACATATACGTCAGTCCATGCAGGGAAAGCCAGGAAGGAACCTCACCATTGCCTTCCACGAGTCCACTCTAGGACAAAGGATTCCACTTAACTCCTCCACCCATCGCCCGCCTGTTCCGTGCCATCAGCAAAACCTCTTTCTCCATCTCCTCGTCTATTTTGCCTCTTGTCATTTCGTTACTCTAATTGTTCATCTATACACAGATTTCTTCATTCCCTCTGTGTGTAGAAGCATGAATGATGATTTGATCAGTCTTCAAGCTCACGGGAGAGTCTTGGAAGGTGTTAGTCTGTCCTTGAACCGAGAAGTATTTGCGTGACCATTCATCAAGTACAACAGTCAATATTTCGTGTTTCTTCATCCCTGTAATGCACAATGATTCAATACGAGACTTTACGTTACGATAGGAATGCCACCACATGCCAAACAATAGCTAATTGCCAGCATGCAGAAGAATGACGTCTCTCTTCCCACCACTTAATGAAAACCGATAATTCTTGTGTAGACATTAAATATCCATCATCGCTTAGCTCTTTGATGAGGAATTATGCAACTCGATAAGATCACACGAAAGACTGACTGATACAATGTCTTATTTCTGAAGGGTTCCACTTAATTTTGTCGTTATTACTTTCTGAACATTAGTGCATGCATCAATTCTTTCATCCATTTCAGCGCCTCCATAAACTATCCAAAAATGCATAAACTTTCCCTCCCACCCAGTCCATCTTCCTCTCTTTGCTTCCTGGTGATATCCATCCTCCTTCCTTCCCCCTTCCCTCCGTCGCCCTATATCATATTTCTCCTTTTTTTCCTGTAATCATCTCTCTCGACGGGCCGTGAAATCTTTTTCCACCTTTCTAGTTTCTATGCATCTTCTTACACACTCATCTCTGCATCCGTAGCGCCATACCAACCGAGGAAGAAACTCGCGCCACCATAACAATAGATAAATAATAATAAATCAGACGACCACATTAATAGCAGCGATAAATCAGACATCCATTTCTCAACTAGGATATATTCACTCCATTCCACTTATTAAGGAAGGCGTTGTTTGGTGGCGGACTGATTGACGCAGGTGGAAAAGTGACGCAGAACAAGGCACAGGCACAGAATGTTACACGGACCAGTTTTCGAGGGAGGCCAGAGGATGTTGTTGGTCTCCCTCCCTTTTTTCCCTGTGTGTTTCTAAAGCTTTTCTTTTCTTTCCGTCTCTCCCTTCTTCCGCCCTCCCTCCATTCTTTCCATCAGCCATTCAGACGGACTCTTGGCATGCAGGATGTCCAACACGAATATTGCAAACACACACCAAGTTGCACCTCTCTCTCTCTCTCTCTCTCTCTCTCTCTCTCTCTCTCTCTCTCTCTCTCTCTCTCTCTCTCTCTCTCTCTCTCTCTCTCTCTCTCTCTCTCTCTCTCTCTCTCTCTCTCTCATGCTTTCCAGGTTTTCTCATCACTACATTGTCACGAAGCACAAGAGCACCGCATCACAGCACCACCATCACAGCATCACCATCACAGCACCACCACCACAGCACCACCATCACAGCACTGCCATCACCAAACCGTCATCACCACTCCCTCATCACCACTGCGTCATCAACCAACGCTATCTACTTTATGAAAATTATACGGCTGCCTTTTTTCACCCAAATCTTCAACTTCTCTCCTTTCTTTTACTGGTGACTGGTAAAAGTTTGTTGTTTTTGTCTTATTACAAGAAAAAAGGTCCGTATTTTTGTTTTTGTTTTGTTTTTTCTAGTGTTTATTCAAATGTGTAATTCTATTTATTTCTTCTTCATTTTCTTTTTGTTGTAAGTGTCTTCTGCGTATTGTGTTTTATTCCTCTTTTGTTTTCCAGATCCTACTCATCCTCTTTCTCCTCCTCCTTGTCCTCTTCCTCTTCCTTCTTCACAAAGCACTCACCTCTTTCTTCTGATGTCTCCTTTTCCTCCTCCTCCTCCTCCTCCTCCTCTTCCCTCCCTCTTCTTTCTCCTCCTTTTCCTGTTCCTCCTTCTCCACATAGCACTCACCTCTTTCCTCTGATCTTCCTTTTTTTTCCCTCCTCCTCCTCCTCCTCCTCCTCCTCCTCCTCCTCCTCCTCCTCCTCCGTCTCCTCCTTTTATCTCTCAGTCCATCATCATGTTTATCTCAGTGTACTATTCTGAGTTATTTTGGCCTTCTTGTTTTCCTCCGTAATCCGTTATCACTTCTTTCTAACCTCCTCCTTATTCTTTCTCTTTCATCTGCACTTCTCCTTTCATTCCTTCTTTGTTCTCCGGTTTTCTTTGTTCTTCTTCTGTTTCTGTAGTTAGCTATTAATCTTTTATCGTTTTCTTTTATACATGGAAGAAAATGAAGGACAAAAGAAACTAAGCTGAAATGGACAAAGAGAGACAAAGGAACGGAGTGTGTGAGTGCATAAAAGTTAAAAGAAAAGTGTAGATTTTTTTCCCCTCCCACAACTACAGTGTTTGTTCTTTATTTAGTGTTTCCATCAAGGGTTTCTTTCTTCATCTATTTTTTTTTTTCTTCGTCATCTTCCCATTTAGTGTTATCTCTAGCCATTGTTTTATTCCTTTATTTTTCCTATCCAATCTTTCCTTCCATCTCCATAGCGTTTCATATAATCTTGTCTTTCATCTAGTTTTTCTTCCATTTGATAATCTAGCAACGTTTCCCCATATAAACCTTTCTTCTCTCTATCTATTTTTCCCCTTCCATTTCTACACCCAGTCATTGTTTTTTGTATCTAGTGTTTCCTTTCAGCAAGTCTCCCACTATATATACCCCAGCTAGTGTTTCATCCACTCAATGCTTTCCACATCCGCTCTATATAATGGCTTTATGTATGCAGCGTTTCCTGTAGCACTAACCCCTGCCTAGTGTTTCCTGCAGCACCGTAGCACACGAAACACACGCAGCGACTCATTGGAACACAAAGAAACACAAGTCTCCCCACCAGACCAGTGTTGCAGTGTTCGCAAATCAACTGCAAGGTAAAATGGTGGAACTGGGTGGGTTGGGAGGGACGGGATAGTAAAAAAAGGGAAACACACACACACACACACACACACACACACACACACACACACACACACACACACACACACACACACACACACACATAAAAAAAAAAGAGAGAGGGGGTTCCAACTACAAGCATACTATGTGCCTCGCCAACTCTAGCTGAGATTTATGACGTTACAGCACGTAAGGGTGGAATGGAAAGAATTATTTGAGCAAAAAAAGGCCTTCACATTTTTCATGATCTGAGCTCGCATCTGTTTTTTATTTATTTTTTATTCATTTTTATTTTTTTCTTATTCTGGAGCTAATGTGGTGTATAACATTCCTCTGAAGAACAATTACCGATACAGTATATACAGAAAATTCTCTCTCTCTCTCTCTCTCTCTCTCTCTCTCTCTCTCTCTCTCTCTCTCTCTCTCTCTCTCTCGCCGTAATACACCCGTGGCGGCCATAAAACACGACACAGGAAACAAGAAAAAAGGTAACCTGGAAGATGCGACGCCTCACCATGCAATCCAGGGAACACCAACACCACCACCACCACCACCACCACCACCACCACCACCACCACTGCAACCTTGCAATCATCAACAAAGAGGGAAAAACACACGAAAATTTAGCCATACTCATGCTGGTTGTGACAATGAGTGCAGATGAATTAAAGCAAGGAAAAAATAATAAAACAACAGCAACAACAGCAGCAAGAGCAACAACAACAACAACAACAGCAACAACAATAAAAGAATAACAACAAGAACAAGAAGAACAAGAACAAGAACAAGAACAAGAAGAACAAGAAGAAGTGAGAGAGAGAGAGTGTGTTAACATATCTCCATGGCTAGCAAGTAAGGTTTAATATTTCACCTTCATAACACCGCCACTAGAACACGATGAAGGGCGTTCCAGGTACACATCAAGCCTTCATGACCCATTGTACTACTTCCACACACCAGAAAAACACAGGACGCTTTTTTCCCCCTTCGCAGGCGTCACATGTCAACCTCCAGACACCCAGAGAGAAAGGAGACCAGAGAGCCTTGGGTCCGGGAAAGTACACATGACCCCTGGCAAGAATAACGCAGCGTGACCGAAGTAGAGAGGCGAGGTAATGCAGAGAGTGGGCCGGGGCGTTGGGGGGCGGGGACAACTATCGGGAATTAAGAGACTGGCTTTCATCGGAATTCTCTCGGACAGTCAAGGAAAAGGAGGCTTTCCAACTGAAGGGGGCGACCTGCTGCTGCTGCCATTGGGAGGGGCTGGTGAAGGGCCACTCCTCGCTGCTCTCCGGGATTACCTTACACCTTTTTACTGGCTCCAACACACACCTGCGCCAATCCCAGGCTGAAGTGTAACTGGCCTTCACCGTGACGCTCAATGTCCCAAAGGTTCTGGTCTAATGTGGTGGTATCTTGTCATATAGACGCTATTTGATGCCACTTGTTAATGTGTTGTGTCTACTTTCACTATATACTAATAAAAAAAATTAACTATAACTAAGCTGCTTCATGCAGTGAGAATATGAGAGAGAGAGAGAGAGAGAGAGAGAGAGAGAGAGAGAGAGAGAGAGAGAGAGAGAGAGAGAGAGAGAGAGAGAGAGAGAGAGAGAGAGAGAGAGAGCGCTAGTATATATATAATAGTAATATAAAATCACACTTTTCACCACCAACAACAATAACGGTCATTGACACTTGTTATCTGTTATAGCTGAGCACATCACGCAGAACAATGAATCATATTATTGCTTTCAACGATAAGAGCAAAATCATTTATCGCACTTCTAATATTACACACGCTCACCAGAAAGACTCAGCACTTTTGTTACACTCGTATTGCATCAGCTGAGAGAGAGAGAGAGAGAGAGAGAGAGAGAGAGAGAGAGAGAGAGAGAGAGAGAGAGAGAGAGAGAGAGAGAGAGAGAGAGAGAGAGAGAGAGAGAGAGATAGCATTCTTGTAATAATTAAAACAACATATCAAATTAACAGCCACTAGCGGTACTACAAACAAACTTGACATACCAACACTTACACCACTGCAACACAGACACACGCTGATAAAGAAGAAGAAGAAGAATGAAACCTTGTATAGAGCAAGTGGGGCATTTACAAGCTGACACTTCTGGGAGACGAGAAGCTGAGAGGAAACGGTCACATAGGAAACATGAGGAAGAGAAGGAGGTGGAGGAGGGGGATGTGAGAAGACGAAGAATTTACGAAAATGAGTAGTGGGAGAAGAAAAGGAAAGAAGGACTTGGAACGTGAGAAGATGAATGGCCGGAGGAAAAGTGAGAGTGAGATGATGGGGAGAGGAGGGGAGAGGGGAGAGATAAAAGAGACAAGACGCACGAACGAAGAGGAGGGAGAGAGGGAGAAAGAGGGAGAGAAAAAAAAATGGGGAAGAGGAGAAGGGAGGGAAACGAGGTGCTGATCCTCACGTGTGCAGGAGGAGGAGGAGGAGGAGGAGGAGAAGGAGGAAGAGGATAAGCAACATTAACAACAACAACTGGAAGAGGAGAAGGAGAATGTCAAAGAAGATTATAACAAAAAAAAGGGAAAAATACGTAGAAATTAAAAAAAAAAAATAAGAACGAGAAAAAAAGAAAAGAACAAAGACATACAAAAAAAAGGGAGAGAGAGGAAAAAAATAAATATAAATAAGAGGAAACAACATGATTAATAAAGGAGAGGAAGTGGAGCAGAAAATTAAGAGAAGGAAATGTGAGAAACCCGCAAAAGGCCAGACAGACTAAGAGAGAATGATGGCCGCTCTGTGCTTCGCCTGACGCTGCTCAAGACTGATGGCGATGAAAGATTGTATTAAAAGGAAAGAGTGAAAAGAAGCGCAGACTTAAATTTCAGTACCTTCACTCAAGTTTCTGTGTGCTCAAGTGGGCTGTAGAAAGAATACGCTGGCTGAAAGCTGATTAGATAGATAAATAGATAGATTGATAGATAGATAGATATGTTAATTGATTGATTGATTGCTAGATAGATAGGAAGATATTTAGGTAGATAGATAAACAGATAAAAAGATATGTTAATTGATTGATAGATAGATAGAAAGACACTTGGGTAGATAGATAGACAGATAGACAGATAGATAACTTGATTACTTAATTGCTTGATTAATAGACAGACAAAATGGTAAGCAGATAGTTTGACAGTTTGATGGTTAAATATATAGACAGATGATAGACGGGTAGACAGATAGATATAGGTATTTTTATTGACTACAAAAATAGCAACCGTTAATAACAAACAGAGAAGTATCATATCTATCTCATCTATTTATTCATTCAAAGATTCATTTTTCCTTACTTATCCGAAAAAAAACTACCATTAACAAACAAAAACCCAAGATACAACCCCAGATAATAACAACCACAACCATCACAAATACAACCACAATAACACAAACTCCTAATAACCTCAAAGACACGGAACACATACAAAAAATAAGAATCACAACCTTTCGTAAGAGTGCGTGAACTCCAAAACGCGTCTCTTACATTAGTGACTTTCTATTCACCAAGAGAGAGATGCGAAGGAGAGAGAGAGAGAAAGGCGGGAACATTAATCAGCAATATGACTTGAGAATGAAGGTAAAATGATCACGAATGGAGTGTGGACATAGCAGGGATGTGAGGGGAGGTGAGATGACACTACAGAGGATGAGGTACAAGGGGAGAGGGGAGAGGAGAGGGGAGAGAAGAGAGTGGTGTAGCCGTGGGAGAGAGAGAGCGAAAGGAGGTGGTGAGCCTAATTAATGAGAGAGAGAGAGAGAGAGAGAGAGAGAGAGAGAGAGAGAGAGAGAGAGAGAGAGAGAATGTGTGTGTTGCTTTGAATGTGATATTGTATTTTCACTAGACTTATTCACTTACAAGGTGTGTGCTGATGAATAAATGAAGTCAATGTGTGTGTGTGTGTGTGTGTGTGTGTTCAGGTGCGGGGTGACCTTGATAGACACGAGTATTTGTTGTGGCGACTGATAAGACGGTTTAGCCACGAGTCACACCCCTCCCCACACCTCTCCTTCCCTTCCCTGCCTTGCCCCCTCACTTCTCACATCTCGTTCCATTCCCCCTCTTTGCCAAACGTCTCTCACCCTCTCTCTCACTCCCTCTCACATTTTTCTCCTCACCGTCACTTTGATCTGATTTATTAATGGCTCCTGTTGTTTGCTCTAATATCACCAACACTATAGTAGTAATAGTGCCAGTAATAATGTTGATGATAGTAGTAGTAGTAGTAGTAGTAGTAGTAGTAGTAGTAGTAGTAGTAGTAGTAGTAGTAGTAGTAGTAATAGTGATTGTATCAGTTCTGTTTGTCATGTTCTGTAAATTAGTATCTATTATTGGCATATGTTCCTATTTTGTCAGGGAAATTTGCATACAGGTATTTCAACACGCACACAT
>CM035204.1:12092913-12108069 GCA_020233015.1 Callinectes sapidus
CCCACACACACACACACACACACAGCTTAGGCTCATGCATCTCAACAAGCACTACATAATTTCACCCCAGGAGGCGGCGCGACACTCCAGGACTTGGGCACTTTTCCCTTGTGGTTGAAGCGACACCGGGGCAGGCGGGAGGAGGAGGAGGTGGCAGCGGTGGCGGCGCGGGAGGGAGGTAGGAAAGAGAAGGGAACCCGACATAATTCGTGGGGTTTGGACGCGGCGCGCACGTAAATAAGAGTCGTCTCGCAAGGCTTGAATACAGTGCCCTCTGATAACATCCTCGCGTGAACGATGGGCGTAATGCAGTAATAAAGTCGAGGGAGGTGTCCAATATTACGGCGTCAGCGCAGGCAAGAGGCAAGTGTGGGGGGGAGGAAGGGAGGAAGGGAAGGGCGGCCTCGAGCTCCTTCCTGCACAACATATCATGGGTTCTTATACTCTCCTTCCCTTCACTTCCCACCTCACTGCTCCTCTCCCTTTCCTCACTCATTGCGTCTTCTCCCTGGTTCCATCTTTCTTTTCCCTTCGTCCTTTTCTTGTCTTTCTTCAGTGAATAATTTTCTGTTCTATCTTCATTCATTCATTCATTCATTCATTCTCTCTCTCTCTCTCTCTCTCTCTCTCTCTCTCTCTCTCTCTCTCTCCCACTCGCTCTCTCTCTCTCTCTCTCTCTCTCTCTCTCTCTCTCTCTCTCTCTCTCTCTCTCTCTCTCTCTCTCTCTCTCTCTCTCTCTCTCTCTCTCTCTCTCTCTCTCTCTCTCTCATCTTCCATGGAATTTGAAATCTTCCAAGACGAAGGTTTCAACACACTTCTTATATTTTTTTTATATTCTTTTGAACTGTCTTCCCTAGAGAGTAGCACCTTCAGTGTACCTTTTCTTTTTCGCCTTTTTGCTACATTGAGCTAGTCTCTCTAACACACACTCGCGCGCGCGCGAGTAAAAAAGTAAAAACATGCAGCTTGAACACAGGCAAGCCCCACGCCACACTTCCCCGCCGCCTTCCCGCAGCGCACCACTTTCACCCTCTGCGGGTCACCACCACCAGGCAACAGGCTCCACCACAGGCCACTTTAATCCCTATATAAAATATCAGCGTTTGAATTAATAATTCATCTTTCCCTGCCGCGTGTGTGGTCATATAAGTCTCGTCGAATGCTCCGCAGGGTCTTTATAAAACAATTAGCGATCAATAAGTAATTTATGAATGGAATTCCACCCACCGCTCTTCCTTTTTATGAGTGACAAAAATTGTGTGCAACTACCGCTGCCTCTCTACTCTGGGCTGGCTTGAGAGCAGATTAAAGCCATGATGAGCTCAGATAAGATGCTCCTCCGCGTGACATCCCGACGGGAGAACCACGCTAAGGAGCCCACAACAACCTGACTGCCGCGACGGGAGTAGATGAACTTTCCTTAAGCGTGTTGCAGGAGAAAAGTTTGTGCACTTGGCTGCAAAATAGTGTGCAATATCCCATAATGCACTGGTGAGCCGAGGAAATGAAAGCCAGGAATGTTATCATTGTGTGGGTGGGAGGGTGAGGTGGTGGGTGGTGGGATGTCTGGTTGGCGGGCGGGCGGGCGGGCGAGGGGCGGGCGGGCAGGTACGTACAGTAGGTGGGCTGGCTAACGTGAGCGAGTGAATTCGAAAGAAAGAAAAAAAGAATCACCATATGTACAGATCACCATTTATTCTTCCCATTCCAATCTACCACTGACAACACCTTGCCTCTTATTTTCCCTTCCATCCCCCACCAGTGTTACTCGTGGCGTCATCCCCTGCCTTAATTAGCGCGGTAATCACTAGGCAACACTTGCTTTCCCACCCTCACTCCAGGTTTCCGCTTCGAATGCCGCGAGATGTTCGGTATTCAAGGGAGATGACGCCACTATATCAAGCCGCCGCCAGCTGATGATGAGGAGCAGGAGGGTACAAGGAATTGGATAAGGAGGAGGAGGAGGAGGAGGAGGAGGAGGAGGAGGAGGAGGAGGAGGAGGACGAGGACAAGGAGGAGGAGGAGGAGGAGGAGGAGGAGCAGGAGGAGGAGAGGGGGGGAGTTTAAATAGAGAAAGAAGATATGGAGGAAAAGGGAAAAGAAGAGTAACAAGAAAAGGGAGGAGAATAAGGAAATAGATAAGAAAAGTAGAAATAATGAAGAAATGATGATGTTAAGGAGAAGAAATAGATAAGAAAGGTAGATATAACGAAGGAATGATGATATTAAGGAAAAGAAATAGATAAGAAAGATTGAAATAACGAAGGAATGATGATGTTAAAGAGAAGAATGGAAGTAACACACGTGGCAAGAAGATATAAAGGAGAAAGAGAACAAGAAGACATAGAAAAACACGAAGAGGAATAAGAGTAACGACAATAACTTCAATCGATGCGTTCCCATTGACTCTGAAGGCAGGCGTGAACAAAGTGCTCAGATTAGCTAAATTATCCTCATTCAGACCGTTAACAGTTGTGGCGCGGGACAAAAGAGTATAAGAAAACCGCCACATTCCCTATTTTTCTCCCATTTTTAACCGTACCCATTAAAACGAAAAAAAACAAAGAAAACATAGACATTGTTCGATTTTTTTTATTCTTCCCCGGCAGAAAGAAACACATGAACGAAACGAGAGGGCGGAAAATATAATCAGCCACTCACTCACACATACTCACAGATGGAGGAGGGGGGGGGAGAGCGATCAATAATTCTCGTACCAGACTTCAGATGGGACGTGACCTGCTTCGAATATCATTTCCCACGTGGTGCGTCCTTGTTGGATAAACATGAGAGCAGCCTCGTGCAGGTATGGTGGTGGTGGTGGTGGTGGTGTGTGGGGGGGGCAGCCGGTATGAAAGACACACACACACACACACACACACACACACACGTTCACCACATCGAGTCTTCAGGTTATCAGGAATGTCTCACGCAGAAAATCCCTCAGGTAACTGTTTTATGAATGTGAGCTTAATACATTTCCCTAAAGAGTTACCGTGGCTGAATTCGGAACTGTAACTAAACTCTCTAGTGTGTGTGTGGGGGGGGGGAGGGGGGGAATCATTACAAAACCCACGGATGGATCAACAGTTCCACTTGGCAATTAGATATGAGGAAATCTTCGCGTGAAACCGAAGGGAGGGAGGAAGTAGTGAATGAGTGAGTGAATGAATGCATGCAGGAAGGAAGGAGAGTGGGAAGAGAAACAACAACAAAAAAATGAAGAAGGATAGAAGGAAGACGAGAAGAGACGAAAGAAAGAATTTGATTTGAAGGGAGGAGAGGAAGTTAGGAAAGGAGAAAGGAAGAAAGATTTGAAGTAGGAGAGAAGGAAGAAAGGAAGCAAGAAAAAGGGAAAGAAAGATAAAAACTAAAGAAAAGGAAAAAAAAAGCAAAGAATGAAAAAGAAAGGAAGATGACATGAAAAAAAGAAGGAAGAGAAAGAAAAATGGAAGAAAAGAGACCAAGAAAACAGAAAGAAAATGGGCAATGGAGGGACAGAGGAAGAGTATGATGAAGTCCCTAGAGTGACGCAGGATCGGGTACTGGCGCCAGGACCTCCAGGGAATAACACTGACACTCCCCTACCCTCGCCAATCCTCCCCACTTCCCTTCTAGACACCAAGACGCCTTTAATTTATACAGTAGACAATCCCTCCTTGGTAATTAATCCACCCACGGCTTCATCACACTGAGTCTTGGCTTACTAAACTATGGTAACGCAATAAAGGTATAAAAGTCACAAATCACGTTCTAGATATTGATAAAAGCTGTTTCCATGTTACACGGCAAGTTCCTGTCCTTATTGAGTGGTTTATGTGGGTTTGTCATTGAGTGTAGTCGTTATGTTAGTGTTAAGTCTTACGGAGTTTGTTATGTATATGTTGATACGTAAGAAAATGAGTGGTAAGGAGCCAGAGTGATGTGTAATGCTCTCTCTCTCTCTCTCTCTCTCTCTCTCTCTCTCTCTCTCTCTCTCTCTCTCTCTCTCTCTCATGCCAAAGCTATCATTCAATTGACATACATCACATCATCTACTCGTATATTTGAACAAAACCTTACATTATAATTAGGAAATAGCTTAGGTGGTAAAGAACTTCAGTTTGCCCCGCATTTCATGACATGACGGGAGTGTGCAGAAGGTCCGTATTGAAAAACCCATTGCTCTCTCACCACCACTATTTTCAAACGCCACAAAAATTATTAGCGGGGGTTTTCACGAGTGTTTCCCTTGTTAATAACGTAGAAAATTAGTCCCTCTGCTTCTTGAGTGGTAAAAACATCTTAAAACACGTAAAAATCTAAATAAAGTCTCTTGGAATAGCGGAGGTGAGGCACAGAGGTGTTTGAGAATACAAGCTGAAGAAGGAGAGAGCGAAGGGACGGGTCGGTGAGAGGCACAGCGTTACTATGGTCGCATGTCCTCAAGTAGTAAAATAGCTGTGACAGAGTGGGTGAAACGGAGCATATGCAGCATTGTTCTCCCTGATTTGTAGGATCCTCCGCCCCACATACTTTGCTCAGTTAAATCACAATGGCCCCTTGTGTTTGTTTAGTAAGAACCGGGTCTTATAGGAAAATGTACTGATTATATAGATTATGTTCGTATTTATGGAGAGATCATGATTATTCTCTCTCTCTCTCTCTCTCTCTCTCTCTCTCTCTCTCTCTCTCTCTCTCTCTCTCTCTCTCTCTCTCTCTCTCTCTCTCTCTCTTTGTGTGTGTTTACAAGTCTGAAAAATTCACACCAATTTTTAAAGTATTAATCTGTTGCGTTTTATAATTTTCATTTAGCATTTCATCTTCTTTACAGCTAACCTTCCAACCCTCTCCCCACTCCTTTCTTTCCTATTGTTTTCTTTTCTGATTTTTTCTTCCATCCCTCTTCCTGTCATCCAGCAGCCCAAGATCGCATCCCACCATCCGTCCCTCCTCCTTCCACTATCTGCGGTGTTCTGGTGCTCGCTACAGGAAAATCAACCAATGGAACACCTGCAGGCAAACAGTCTGCAGGCGCTCCTTGAGAGAATGACTGTGTGTGTGTGTGTGTGTGTGTGTGTGTGTGTGTGTGTGTGTGTGTGTGTGTGTGTGTGTGTTTATTTAAAAAAAGAAAGCAAATTCTTCCCACCGAAGACTTTCTCCTCCCACAAGAATATTTCAATAGTCTTCCGGTGTTGAGAAAACGTGAAAGTTGTTTCAAGAACGTTGTCCCCGTCCGGCGGCGGCACGTTCTCGCGGGTAATGACTGTGTCCCGACGCTCGCCACAGCACCGGCGTGGACTTGGGCAGTGGCAACGCTCCCTTCCACAGAAAATACAAAAAACTAGATTGAAAACACAACTGCGAGGGCTTTTTTACTGTGTGTGTGTGTGTGTGTGTGTGTGTGTGTGTGTGTGTGTGTGTGTGTGTGTGTGTGTGTGTGTGTGTTGAAATTACATATATGAATAAATACATTCCTGAATTTCGTGACAAAATGAAAAAAATCTTGCATTGATATATATTTGGTTAGATAAGACTATCTATGCATATCCATGGCAAATATGTTGAACCAAAACGAACGGCAAAAACTGAAGGTCAAAGTAGAAACAAAAATACGACATAAACATCAAACCCAACAGTACCAAAGCCTTGTGACAGACCCCACGAAACAGTTAATTAAAAACCTGAACAAGCACATCACTGGAGCTTCACTGACAAAAACCCCACGTCACACCACACCTTCACCAACACACCACAATATGTACGCTCACCACAACGCACAGTACACACCACACAGCACACGCCACCACACCAGAAACACCACAGCAACACCGGAGCAGAGGACATTCATCTGCAAGACAGCACCATACCACATCTCATACACAACAAACACAGAGCACAGCATGACACGACATCACGACATATTCCAATTATGAATCAGCGGCAATACCAAACAACTCGCTAATGGCACCAGAGTAAAATATCAACGGACAAACGTGCACGCAAGATTCCCCTCACACACGTACACACTAAGGCACCACCGCCTCACTAGAAAGATATATATGCAACTTTTATTATTTTTTTCACAGCGCTGCCTGCTCGTCTTATTCATCTAAAGAAAATTCAATTATAGGTAGAACATTTCACTCATTTCCCCATCTACCTTCACGTTCTGCATCTTCTTTGTATCTTTATCATGAGAAACAGAAGAAAATAAAAGCAAATAGAGAAAACAAGACAAACATTTTTTTTTCTTCAACTAAAGCATTATCAATCATCATTTCGCGCGATTTCTGAACCCATTTGGAATTCCCCTGTAAAACTTAACATGAACAGAACAAACAAGAACAATATACCGTGCATCCCGTACCATGTTCTCTCTAAGTACGGTGCCAGCAGGGAAAGTAGCCTCTTCAATATAAGTAAGAATCGTTGCCACTACAAAAATAGTCCCACACTCATGTATTCAAGAGTTTGTCTAAAAAATGAAGTGACAGTGGTGTCATTTGAGAGTGACAGACGGAGATAAGAAAAAGGTAGTGTACTGCGGTGACATCCTGGAGAGAGAGAGAGAGAGAGAGAGAGAGAGAGAGAGAGAGAGAGAGAGAGAGAGAGAGAGAGAGAGAGAGAGAGAGAGAGAGAGAGAGAGAGAGAGAGAGAGATTACTATTGGTAAAATGAAAAAGAAAAAAAGAAAAAAGAAAATAAGAAAAAAAACATGTAGAAAGAGTAAGAACACGAAATTGGATTATGTTATGAATGAATCACTAAATCTGTGGCAGCTGTAGGAAGAACAAGAAACTTCAATTAGTATAGCCTGAAAAAGAAAAGTTATTAGATTCTATAATGTAATTGGTCACACACACACACACACACACACACACACACACACACACACACACACGCGCGCGCGTAAGGAGAAAAAATAATAATACTTGTGAAGGTAAAAATAGGTAAAAAGATGAATGAAGTGTGAGCGATATGAAGAAAGACAGAATAAAAGGGAGAAAGATAGAGAAGAGGGAACAATAACAGACCTGAAAGCGAGGAATGAAGAGAGAGATGTGGGGAGAGAGAGAGAGAGAGAGAGAGAGAGAGAGAGAGAGAGAGAGAGAGAGAGAGAGAGAGAGAGAGCGTTTCTCACTCTCTCTCACTCTCACACTTAAAGATTCCAAGTAAAAAAGTAAATGAAATAGAAAAACTTATTCTGATTTTTTTTTTCTTGTTCCTTTCTCTGTTTTCATTTTATGTCTTTCCTTTTTTTTTTTTAGAGTTGAATACTAGCTAGAATTTTGTTGCATTTACTCTCTCTCTCTCTCTCTCTCTCTCTCTCTCTCTCTCTCTCTCTCTCTCTCTCTCTCTCTCTCTCTCTCTCTCTCCACAAATTTTAGCACACGAGTATAAACAAAACACTAAATCAACACAGTCTGACAACATTGATGGCCAAAAGGAGGACTGTGTTGGCGAGCAATAATATAGGAACACCGATAAGAGAACGTAAAGAAAAGAACACTGTGCTAAACAAAAAAAAATAATAAAATAAAATAAAGAAAGAACATTCGCTTCCCCAAAATCAAAAGGAGGAACATGAAAAGATATCACCACAAAATTGACGTAAGATTAATTAAGTAAGTCACTCCAGAGATATAAGTCATTCTCTCTCTCTCTCTCTCTCTCTCTCTCTCTCTCTCTCTCTCTCTCTCTCTCTCTCTCTCTCTCTCTCTCTCTCTCTCTCTCTGTCACCGGTGCACCACTCAAACGCTCAGGTACGTGGAAACAAAAATAAGTTGAGTCCTACGAGACACTGATAACATTCCTCAGACATCTGGTGAGCTAATTTAATATTTTAATGAAGATACAACTGGAACGCGCAGAAGAGGGGGAGGAAAAGGAGGAGGAGGGTGAGGAGGAGGAAGAGGAGGACAAATGAATACGGGGAGCAAAGGGGAAGAACAAACAGCAGCAGATCTGTTTCTCATCAGGGCAGTGTTTGTAGAGCTCCAGTATCAAACGTACAGTCCAGTTCAGGAATTGCAACCTAAGTAATATGTAGCAATAAAAGGAAACATGTTAGATGCAACATTACGTGAATATTGTCTGTTCAGAGAGAGAGAGTTAGAGAGAGAGAGGGGGAGGGTGGGGGAAGGGGGGGGAGGGTAGAAAGAACTAAAGCCAGCCTGCAAACATCACGTGATAAAAGACATCTGACGCAATGTGTGGACAAATTAAATACCGGCAGGGTGCGTGAGGGGGAAGGGCAGTGATGGGGGGCAGGGGGGGAGAGAGAGGGGGGACAGCTGGGGGGTGCTGCGCGGGGCCGAGTACCTACCTACTACGGGCGGGCGGAGGGGTCACGTGGTATACTATTATTTTCAGGGCACAAGCAAAGGAGAATATTGGTTTCTTCTCCGGTAATTCCCAACTTATTTGATTACCTGCACGAGTCGCTGTGATTGCTTCGGCTGAGTGAGTGAATGGCGAGGGATCATTCATACGACATTCGCCCTTGTTACGTATTCTTTGGTCTTCAACTTCGAACTCTTTCTCACAGACACACACACACACACACACACACACACACACACACACACACACACAGACTAGTCGTAATCTTCACTTACATCCTAATACTTACTAACATCATCCTTATCATAACCATCATCCGTGCAATTTAGAGAAGAGATGACGATCAACCACACACACACACACACACACACACACACACACACACACACACACACACACACACACACACACACACCAGTAGAAGCTTCCAGCACGTCACAGGTACAACTCTTGACAGAATTGCTAGACCTACAAAGCGAATTGGTCCAAATGTCGTTACTTCAGATAAAATAAGAAAGTTAATTCAAGGCGTTGGTGGTGGAGTTCATTTGGTGTCTAGTTTATTGTGTTATACTGTGCGAATTCCGCCCTAATTACATACTCAATAAATTAAATACACACGCTGCACATATTCCAATATTGTGTTGGTGTCTAAGCTAATTTTGTGGAATTACTCGTCGCTCGCCAAGGGAATAAAATTGCAATATTTCTATCCTATTCTCATTTAAATAATTTAATCAGATATAAGCAATCAATTGATTTGCCAGTGTCAGTATTTGCAGCAGAGGAAAGGCTGACATGTACTGCACGTACCCAAACGACAAGTCTCTGTTATTTGTTAACTTATTGCATGGAGAAATTTCTAAGATTATTGAGAATTAAATTGAAGGTTTAACGCTATGCTGATATTCTCCTTCGGTCAAACCAATCAACACAGATAGCATACATACGCTCGTTGATTTTAATTTCTCCCATCTTTGCCTTTCGATCATTACACTAAGTAATAAAAGTAAAGCTTTACATTTGAAAGACTTCTCACTTAGATTAACCCATTCTGTAATCCGCCGTTGTTCATGCCAGAAACTTGTACATAATCTTCACAGGTATTTGGAGTCGACAGTAATATCTCATCGCAACATCAATACACAAAGAGATTTATTCCACAACAAGTCGATTTAAAACAAGCACATATTGTAAGTTCCTTTGTTAACTGTCTCACTGTGTGTGTGTGTGTGTGTGTGTGTGTGTGTGTGTGTGTGTGTGTGTGGTTCACGGAAACAAGTAATTCTTTATTTGACGTGGAAATCAAGTTGTTGTTTCAGAGTCATTACGGAGATTAAAAGATTAGATGTATTTATGGAACCGAATGCTTCACAGAGGGACTGCCACGCGTTGTTCCTCTCATTTTTTTACGCTCTCATGATCTTATCGATTTGACGAGAGAAATATTATCACCAGACCTTTTTAAACAAGTAACCCTGCGACGCTGAAGTATACCACCCCGACCACACGACCACCGGAAATGTCAAGACGAGAAATATCAAAAATTAAACATCAAGATTCAAGAAGCCCTGAGCCACGTTGCGAGATTCTGACCAGATAAAATTAATGTTTCCAATGTGATTTATGGTCTCGCCTTCATCTAGGAGGGAGAGAGAGAGAGAGAGAGAGAGAGAGAGAGAGAGAGAGAGAGAGAGAGAGAGAGAGAGAGAGAGAGAGAGAGAGAGAGAGAGAGAGAGAGAGAGCGGAGAGAGAGAGAGAGAGAGAGAGAGAGAGAGAGAGAGAGAGAGAGAGAGAGGGAAAGACAGTCAAGCATGCAGACAAAGAGGCAGGTGGACAAAGCGACAAAGCAGAGGCAGCGTTAGTGAAATCTTAACCCTAATTCAATAACCTTTCAATTGAAGCACCAGTCTCCAGCAATATCTGAAGGAATACGTGAATGAAAGACAGATTAGAGATAACAACAATGGAAGAGGGAAAAGCCGAGTTAACTGAAGAGAAATTTTTAAACACATCAGCAATATGATTTCAATACATACTCGTGTCAACAATCACTACTTTGCCTTTGAAATAAGCTAGAAGTTGTAAACCAATTTGAGAGAGAGAGAGAGAGAGAGAGAGAGAGAGAGAGAGAGAGAGAGAGAGAGAGAGAGAGAGAGAGAGAGAGAGAGAGAGAGAGAGAGAGAGAGAGAGAGAGAGAGAGAGAGAGAGGTCAATAATTTTCATTCGGTTTGCCAGTACATGAATCATAAAAGATGTCAAGCACAAACAGAAAACACAAATACATCTACCAAGAGGATTACTAAGTTCTATCAGTCCACATCGCAAAGACAACAAGTGAACAATCTCAAGTTGGGAACAGAAATATGAAGTGAACGCGAGGGAGTGAGAATGACATGCAAACGAGACAGAGAAACAGAGAAATGAAAATCGTAAAGGCCACGCGAAGGAAAAGCAATAGAAAAGCCAGATAGAAAAGCAGGAATACTCGGAAAACGGGAGAAAGGCAGACAGAATAACAAAAGAGAAGAGAAAGGTGGGAAGATGAAGAGTCTCGACGTTCGCAATCAGTCTTCCACGATCAGGACGACAGCCCGAAGCGCCGGCCTGCCTTCACCCTCCCTCTCTGGTGGTGTCACCCAACAAGACACACGCTGACACCACACTGCCTGGCTGACTCCGGGAGCGACACTTCAAATGGGGAGAGTGTTAAGAGGAGCTCTCCATCCCGGCCCACGACCTACACGACGGGTCATGACAGAGTGACCCCCCTGAATTCGCCCCCCTACCCCCCCACCCACCCAAGCTTCGCCTCACCTCACACCGGGACGTCCACGCAGCAGTGAGGACCGTCGAGTGTCCGGGAAACAACTCCACGCAGGGAAAAAGAAATGGTTTTGTTTGCTTTTGCTTCCTCTGTCAACTCCTCCCCCTCTCCCTCTCTCCCTCTCTCTCTCTCTCTCTCTCTCTCTCTCTCTCTCTCTCTCTCTCTCTCTCTTGATGCACGTGTGGCGTTCCCGTGCCATTATGAAATTCTGCAAAAGTCCTCATGTGATGTGAATGGCTGCGAGAAAGAGGTTATGATCGTAATGTGAGTATAAATGTAAAAAAAAAGAAGAAAGAAGAAAAAAAGAAATGGAAATGTTCTCCTAAACCTTGGTCTTCTTCGATCTCTTCTCTTCCCATTTCCTCCGTGGTTGCCAAGTTTTCAGTTACCATCCATGTGTACGACCTTCCCTTGCCTTGCCTTCGTTCGTTCGTGCCTCCCTCACTCCCTCGCTGCAGCATTTCCTCCCCAACGCTCCTTTCTACCTTGATTCTTTCTCCTTCCATTGGTTTCTCCTTGTCTCTTTCTCTCCTCGCCATCCTTTCTTCCTCCATCCCTCCCCTACCCCCTTACCAACCACCACCACCACCACCACCGCCACCGCCACGCTCACCATATTCATTTTCACGGAGTCACAAAGGGAGCAATTAATACAAGTTGTAAGATGAGACTAGACCGAAAAATAGAGGGAGAAAAATGTTAATGAAAGAACTTGGCCGCGAACATCCCAATATTTTTCCCTTTCCCTCAAGAGAGAAAAAGACATTGGAACTGAAAGAAAAAGAGGGTTGAGGGAAATGGAGCTGATTAGGGATGACTTTCACGCTTTGTTAGTTAGGCGTTCTGTTAAGCCACAATGAATGGGTTTTTTTGGAGGGGAGGTAAAGGGGGGTGATGGAGAAAAAAGGGGGGGGAACCAAAAAGACACTGACATATTGTTGAAAATTGAGCCTCTTTAATGTGTGAAAAAAAGAAAAAGAGAAAAAAAAAGAAGAAAGGAAATGCTCGACGGGAGGGAAAAATATGGCACTCAAAAAGTAATTAAGACTAATATAAGAAAACATGCTGACTTTTTTTTCTTCTCTCTCTTTCCCTCTCTTTCTCTTTCACTGCGGCGTATTCATTTACACTGAAAAAAGCCAAACAATAAGAGAGATAGATGGAAATGAAAGACAAAAAAAATGCTGGACTGGAAGTGTGTGTGTGTGTGTGTGTGTGTGTGTGTGTGTGTGTGTGTGTGTGTGTGTGTCTGTCCGTGCGTCAGAATAGCAAACCAAACGTCAATGCATAGCTAAAGATGACTTAAATTATCATAGGAACATGCAGATTTGGTCACCTTTCCGCTTCCCCCAGTCTCCCCCATCATCTGAAGATCAAACCTCTAATGAATCGAGAAACTTAATGCCCCGCCGGGTCGTCTGGACTTGATGATGTCTATAAAGAGCGCCAGTGAACGGATGGTGTGAAGACCTATCTGAATTTGCTTGCCTTTCATTTCTCCAGTACCGCCTCTGGTGACTTCAATCTCAAGTTATTTCTGGGGCAAAGTGATCACAGCAAAGAACCATAAACATCCACGAGAGAGAGAGAGAGAGAGAGAGAGAGAGAGAGAGAGAGAGAGAGAGAGAGAGAGAGAGAGAGAGAGAGAGAGAGAGAGAGAGAGAGAGCAAACGGTGATTTCTTTTTATCATTACAAATCGTCAGAATTATCTCATTTCGCCCCGCTCCCTCACACACGCACGCACACACACACACACACACACACACACACACACACACACAAACACACACACACACACACACACACACACACACACACACACACACACACACACACACACACACACACACACACACACACACACACACACACACACACACACACTTAACTCTGGAGAAAAAAGAGAAACAAGATAATTAAACCTGTCCCCAGAACACTCGAGTGCATCATGAAGTGGCCACTGAGACGAACTGGTACAGAGGAACACAAGAGACACGTCTGGATATGATAGAGAGTAAAGGCCGCTGTACTTGTGTTCTGCTCACCGGGGCGAGACAGACACTGGCATATGAAAAATGAGTTGCATAATGTTGCCGCCTTGATTAAACCTCCACAGACATAACTACGTAATGAGAGAGAGAAAGAAAGAAAGAAAGAAAGAAAGAAATACCAAAACATTGATTCCACCGACTTTCAAGACATTTAGAAGTGGAATCAATATCGTCAGAAAGAAGTAGATAAAACTGACCATTCCTTCGTCACTAGACACGCAGGACAAGGCGAGTGGCACAGGATGACGACCTCCTGCAAGAGACGCAATGGCCACGGGAGGACTGGTGGCAGGGGCGGGGAGGCTAAGGCTGCAGCACAGGTCCCAGGTGTTAGTGGGCCAAGAAATGAGGCAAAGTAATTCGAGAGGGGAACACAATGGCAAAGGTGGATCGTGTGACCTGATAGTAGTGCTCAGCTTGTTCCGCACTGCTTCTGGTGGAACTAAAGCGGACTTCGCAGAGGCCACCGAACCGTATCAGCAGACACCGTAACCTTTGTAGCCAATAGGGAGCATATAAAGTACAATGAAGCTCTGGAATGGTGATTTATTAATATCTGACATTAATTACCACTTGATTACGGGGATGAATTTCTCCAGCTATAAAGTGCAACGGAAGGGGAAGCAGCGTCTGGTTGGCCCTCACTATGCAGGACACAGACATGCTACGTCACACAACAATTTTCAAGATTTCTTCAAGCATAAGTTTCCATCTGCTGTGAATATGAGCCGTATCTTATATCCTCTTGCGTATTATCGTGGCAAGTGACTTTAAAGTAACACGAGCCGAGCAAACCTTATTACAATGGCTTTGCTTCGCCGAATAGGTAAGTAAATAGTAACTTGATCGTTGTGCCAGGGATGACTTTGTTCCCTCATTGCACAAAAAGGATTGGGTTGCAAACTGAATAGTACACTGAATAGTATACGTATTCTTAGTTTACAATGGGCTGTTTGTCTTGAATTCTATTACGTAAAGAAATATAGGTTGTATTGACAAACATGAGAGAGAGAGAGAGAGAGAGAGAGAGAGAGAGAGAGAGAGAGAGAGAGAGAGAGAGAGAGAGAGAGAGAGAGAGAGAGAGAGAGTATACAAGACTACATACATCAGTGGCGTGGCAGAGTTCGGTGCTTCTTCACACGGAAACAATACACATTTCAGTCCCCGAGCCTCACAGTGTCGGTGTTTCCTGAGAGGCATTGACAAGTCGGAGTGGTGTAAGCTGATCACATTGTCTGCCGTAATGATGGGGAAGCGAACATTACCCAATCCTCTCCCGCGCACCACGTACCGCGCACCACGACACCACATTTCCAAGCTGGAGCCGCACCACATTGCCACCCAGACTGATATTGAAGCACCTACTCACGACAGCTGCACGGAAACAGTGAAGAAAACTATCTACTTATACGTAGCACACACACACACACACACACACACACACACACACACACACTGTAGAGGTAGACAAGAGGGAGGAACGCCAGCCGCTTCTCACGTTCGCCCCTAACGAATATGCATCACTGTCAGCATTTTTCTTTCTTTTCTTGAAGGCAAAATTATAAGTAATCCCTTCCAGCATGTGGATGGAGATGGTGGAGGCATCATCACTCACGCCGCCTAGTGCTTCTTGCTTCATCTCGCGCCCTGGCAATGGATGCTCCTTAAGGTCTTAATTTGTACCATAAATATCTTGTCTGCTTTGGGTTTCTCTTTTTTCCCTTTTTTCACTAGACTCGTGTTCTTTAAATATTTCAAAGCTTCTTACTCAAACAAAGGCCACAGAAATACCTTACGCAATTATAACATTCCTGCTAAAAAGGAAGATAATATTTCACCACAGTCCAGTTATAATAAAGACAAGAACGTACGTCTCTTGCAAGTCTTCATGGCCAGTCTAATAACCTCGTACCGCTGAGGAAATGCATTTGCCTTAACAAAAAATCACCTTAA
>CM035204.1:12160659-12213581 GCA_020233015.1 Callinectes sapidus
TCTCTCTCTCTCTCTCTCTCTCTCTCTCTCTCTCTCTCTCTCTCTCTCTCTCTCTCTCTCTCTCTCTCTCTCTCTCTCTCGCCTTTCTCTCCTTGGCTGAATTCAAAAGGCATAATTGAATGTCCTAAATTACCGGTTTGATAATTAAGCTTCCCTTTTGTCTTCCTCAACGTCCTTCACTTGCCTCTAATTCACCTGAGATAATGAACTAAGGGCATTATCACCGTGCGCTTCTTCTCTTCTCTTCTCTTCTCTTCTTTGCCCCACCCTCATTCCTCTAAGGGCTCGTTGGAGGGGAAAGGGCAGGAGAGGTACCATCTTCAAGTCCCCGTAGAAGAAATGGTAATGGTATACAGCAAGGGATTCAATTTGTGTGTATAATGATCAAGTCCCCCTGAGTGTTAGTTTTAAGTGGAATGTGCTGCGGTGGCGTGTTTTTTTTAAAGGGGATTTTTTGCCTCGTTTTGTTCCTCTTGTGTACTGGTTTTAGGTGTCGTGTGTTTGTGTGTGTGTGTGTGTGTGTGTGTGTGTGTGTGTGTGTGTGTGTGTGTGTGTGTGTGTGTGTGTGTGTGTGTGTATTTAGACAAACGTAGACTTTTTTCATGCTTTTATTTAGAATTTTTCTTTATAACTTCGTCAGCAAACAACAACAACAACAACAACAACAACAACAACAACAACAACAACAATTACTACTACTACTACTACTACTACTACTACTACTACTACCCACCATATTTCTTGCAGCTCTGAATGACATGTATGACTTGCTGGCGGTGCATGAGGTTGAACGCCGCGCCCCTCCCTCCATGAGACTACGGTTCGGCAAGCGGGACATGGGCTGGCAGGTGGCTCAGAGGTCCATGCCAACCCTCAGGCTTCGCTTCGGCAAGAGGAACGTTGACGAGGTGAGACAGACACACTGGTATAGATAGTTCATTAACCACTTCACTATTGGGACGTATTTCACTACTGGGACCTGTTTTTTATATTCATTCTGGTTAATATTTGAGACTTTATACAGCTTCAGAAACTCATGTGGGGATTGAAATAGTACAGATTCTGGCTATTGATCTGCTGAGCTCCATAAACCTTTGGTAATGTTAATAAAATAATTTAATCACACCCCAAAAAACTAATGGTAAAAAGGTGTTCTAGTAGTGAAGAGGTTAACTGATTATTGACTAAAGCATCCTTCCTTCTTCCTTCTTTCTTTCTTTTTTTTTTTTTTGTTAGTGTTTTAGTCTATTGATATTTTTTCCCGTAATCAGCAACATCTTTCTATAGCTTTGTAATCTAGATAAGACTGAACGTTGTATACTTAGACTGTCGAGAATTATGGCTTCAGTAAAATAACTGAAAATGTAAATAAACGAATGATTAAAATATTCAATAGATTAATGAAATAAATGTATAAACAAGAGCACTGCACTTGTGGCGGTGGTGGTGGTGGTGGTGGCGGCAGCGGTGGTATTGTTATGGTCTGACTTAAGCCACACATTTGAGTCAGCGGAGGTTGGTGACACAAGTAACATAAGAAGCAAACTGCAGACTGTGAGTGTTTGATAGACCAACAACCACAGGTATTGTGCAAGATTCTTTTACATACCAGAAGGGAAAACTGGCTAAGAGCAACAGAAACATTTAAAAAGGCCCACTTACTTGCCCGTACCCATGCAGGTCCAAGAGACTTAACCAAAGAAAGGGATAAATGTCTTAAATGAGTCCAGGTCATTGGAAGATGGAAATACAGAAGCAGGTAGAGAGTTCCAGAGTGTACCAGAGAAAGGTATGAATGACTGAGAGTACTGTTTAATTCTTGCATCAGAGAGGTGAACAGAATAGGAGTGAGAGGAAGAAGAAAGCCGTGTATAGCGAGGCCGCGGGAGGAAAGGAGGCTTATACGAGTATAATTAACGTGACCAGAAGATTAACAATTACATTATTTACTCTAATTTGTACACTGACCATAAAAATCCATCGCACCTTAATAGATGATATAATTAATTAGTGTGTAATTAGATGTAAACTTTAACTGAGGTGATCTGTAACACGCTAATGAAATGAAGACACGAAATGTTATCATATCAACCCAAACATTGAGCTTCGAGTAAACAGATCGAAAGAAAATAGTTTGAACAGCAGAGAGAGAGAGAGAGAGAGAGAGAGAGAGAGAGAGAGAGAGAGAGAGAGAGAGAGAGAGAGAGAGAGAGAGAGAGAGAGAGAGAGAGAACGAAAAATATATGATAGTAAGCAAACATGCAGTAAATAAGAGGAAGCTTTTAAATCAAACTGCGCCCTTTTATTAAGAATCTTGTAACTCCCCACTCTCTCATATTTTCCTACTCCTTATTTACGAAAACACTATTATTAGGAGCATCCGTGTATCAAACCACGGGTACGATCTCTAAACCTGTTAAAGAAGCACTCAGATTTGCGAAAAGTGTCGTGTTTTTTGTCCTAAAGTTATTCATTGCTACACGGGAGAATATTGTGAAGTGAACCGCGATGCCTTGTCATGCGTAAAGGTTTCTAACTTTGTAATGGACCAGGTAAACATCTCTGGGCAAAAATGGTGCGACAAGATAAGTGGAGGTAAAGTCTTCTCTCTTCCCTCGTCTCTCCTTTGTATATTCTCCCTACCATTTCCATTTTGCACCTCACACTTCATATTTCTTTTTAATTCCCTGCCTCCACCACCACCACCTCCTCCACCATAACTTATCCACTATTATATCTCTCCATTACCACCACACCACACGACATAATAGCCACTGCACACCTGGTAAGCTACTCCCACCTCATTCCCACATCCCCACCACACCCACACGCTACTCCCTTCACACACCTCTCTCTGTCACCTCACGCCGCCACTACAAACCACATACTTTCATCACATATTCTAACTCTCCTTCCCATTCATCACTCTCACTGTAAATATCTTCTTTACTCAATTTGTCAACTTTGTTCCCCAATCGTTATGACTCAATAGGCAAGCGGTTGTCAGTCTACACTCCCTGACACAGGTGGTATCACACACACCTGAGTCTTAATTCACACTTGTGTTCCTCTCTGCATGTTACCTCTGCTTCATCTTCCCACTGCTTGTAGTATATTGCTCCCTTCTTGTTGTTTTTGTTGTTCTTGTTCTTGTTCTTCGTGTTGTTGTTGTTCTTCTTCTTTGTCTTTTGTTTTTTTATCATTTTGTTCTTGTTCCTTTTTTCATGTTTTTCCTTTCTTGCTTCTTCACTTACTTCTTTTCTTTTTTCTTTTCTTCTTCTTCTTCTTCTTCTTCTTCTTCTTCTTCTTCTTCTTCTTCTTCTTCTTCTTCCAGCGAGTTAAAAGGCTTCCTAAGGAAATAGCACCTTATTTATGCACATTATTCAAACTCAAATCTATGTGTCTTTAATCCAGCTGGCTTCTTACCGCCCCTCGCCCCCTTAACCTCCTCTATTATTGGGTTAAACACCTTAGAAGCACAGTTTAGTGGACACCGATTCTTGGGTTCGTGTTTTGAAATGCTTTGCTCTTCAATCACACATTATCTTCCATTACCTTCAAAGTGCACAAAGACCACTAGCCTCGTTCTCAAGAGTGTTCCTCCGGTTAGTAGTATAGAAGCCTAGTTAATTTATCACCAGAAGTCTTTGGGAAGTTTTTTCTTTTATTTATGTAGAAGGGAGGCGGCCTAGGGCAACAAAAATAAGACAAAAAGAAGCCTACTGAAGTGCCGGTCCCTGGGAAAGTTCTAAATCAATAGCCAAAAGAATGGGATAAGTAAGAATGGGATAAGTAAGAAGTGACGTGAAAGTACGGAAGGGTTTCAGAATGTGTCGCTGTTGTTGTTGTTCTTCCTTCTCTCCTGACCCTCTCTCGTCTTGCAGGCTGACCCCATCCTCGACCACCACGACCTCATCCGCAAAGACGCCCGCACGCCCGCCCTCAGACTCCGGTTCGGCAAACGTGGCGCGTCCTTTGGAGAGGTGAGAGAGAGAGAGAGAGAGAGAGAGAGAGAGAGAGAGAGAGAGAGAGAGAGAGAGAGAATGTGTGTATCTCTTGAACGTCGTCTAATTAAGTGTTTGTATCTTAATCTCAGTATGTAAAGTATTCTCTGTATTTCTCTGTATACCTTAATAACTCTTGTTCATTTTGCGTTCAGGACTATAAGTAAACCGAGGCCGCGATAAGAAAGGAGGCTTTTAGTTAGTGAGATCAGAAGATTAACATTTACATTATTTACTTTAATTTCTACACTGAACATAAAACCATCTCTTAAAACCCTCATTTGTTTCTTGAAAAAAAAAAAAAAAAACACACACATACATAAATTAATAAAAGTTTAGTTTCTCTTCACAAAATTATTTGCATTATATTGCTTTTGCTTCTTTCATCATCGAGAAAACACAAAAAAAAGAGATATTTCTACGGTAGGATAACAGAAGAATATATAATAAACAGATATGGAAGAAACTGGAGATATAAACGTAAGAAAAAAAGATGAATGGGAGAGAGACTAATACCTAAAGCTGTGATTAGATTATGAATTATAAAAAGAAATAGGAAAAAGAACAATTAAAAAAACAACCGCCATGAGAACAGAAGTGAATATGGGATCCAGAAATCTAGCAAAAGGAGGGATGGAGGTAGAGGGAAAAAGTCAAAAAGCAAAAAGGAAGAAAGAGAAACGAGTGCAGTAAAAGAAAGGTGGTAGGACAAAGAGAGGGATCTAAAAGGGGTAGGTTGGACGTCAGCAGCAAGCCTCCTCCGCCGCCTCTACTGCATTGTGTGGCCGTGGGAGGAGGCAGGGGAGGAGGGGAGGCAAAGGAAGGAACCCTGCACCTGTTATCTAAGCATCCAGGGCCCCCACGAACACCAAGCAGGGAACACCAGGGGAGGGAAGTTGTGCATTACGAAAGTCTGACACAAAATCTATACATCGTTTGTTATTTTTCCATTGTCAAGCTGTTTTGTTTATTTATTTATTTATTTTGATGTATTAGAGGCCTCTGTTCTTCTTCCCATTAAAAAAGGATAGTTCTTGAGGTGACAGTCTTTTGATACTACTACTACTACTACTACCAACCAAAGCGAATGCCTAACGCTAAACCAACTGCTATCATACATTTTTTAAACCCTTGAAATCCCAAATGCGATAGACGTTTAAAAGAGGATAAAAAATAAACCTTTCTCCGAACATTCACAAACCAGGCCGGGTAGGTGAAGCAAGAATATCGCTGTAGTAGACGTTGGGTGAAGTGTAGCGGGAGGGAAGGAGCAGAAGATGGGCTGAGGAGAGTAATTATGAAAGGTCGATGAGCAGGTGAGCCGCCAGGTGTTCTTGGGGTGCGTGGCAGGAGGGACTGAGGGGTACAGGTAGGGGCGGGACTAGAAAAATGGCTGAAAAGGAACCGCTGGGAGGAAATAAGGCTGGTGGGTTAATGAGAGAGAGAGAGGGGGGGAGGGGGAAGGCTAAGGACAAGGAGGGTAGAACTGCAATTACCTTACATCCTCTTTCTTTTTTGTTCTATTTCAATGGAGATCTTAGCAGAGAACTTCAGTCACAAGTAGAACTGCGATCGGAAATAGAACGAACGATAACTTGCATTTGCCTTCACGTTTGTCTTGTCCCGCAATCTACCGCTCTCTGTCCTGCTGAAAGTCTCCTCGTGAGGCCTGACAGCTGGTACGCTCTCACCAGGCCAGCGGACGCAGAACTGAAGGAAAGGATAAAACTCGGTGGAAGCAAGACCCGAAGTATTTCTTTTTTTTATGTACGAGGGGAAAACTGGCCAAGAGAAAACAAACACGACTTAACAGAAAAGCCTTCTTAGATGCCACTCTCCGAACAGGCCCGAGATAGTTAGCCAAAAGAACGGGATAAATTACTTGACTTTTGATGTGTTTTCTGCTGCCGTAAGTGTTCTGTTAGGCGCTGGTGGGTTTCAAGTGTTAATGCACCACTCAAATTCACACATATGGAAGAGGGGAGGATTGTGGTGGATGTTACACAGATTCACTTTTATCCTTGACTACGCGGCTGTACCCAAAGACCAGGAATGTGGCTGTGGATCATAAGGGAAAGATATCAGTGCTTCAAGACTTGTGTGAGCGTACTTCCTGTAGTCAGTGTATTGTTTAACATCACTGCTCCTCAACACTCGCCAAGGGGCTGTCTTATGCCAGGGATGTTTACATTTTCAAGGGTTTTATTTTCCATGTGAGGTATAGAGAAGACTTTGTTGCTTCTGTAAATATGGATATGTTATCTTACACGAAAGAAGCGTCTCTCATCTCAAGCTGCGCACACTGCATGGGTTATGGATCGTCAACTAGATTGTTTCACCTGCACCACTGGATATAGTGACTTGCTTGACTGGGAACCACGGAACCTGACTCACTCATTCCTGATGCTGACTGAAACACACGGGGGAACCTCTGAAAATCCACCGAGGAGATGTAACGCGTGGCAAGTGAGGGTGTTATGTCAGTGTGGAGGGCCGTGACGTGGAAGAAAACAGAGGCGAGCCAAGTGAGGGTGGTGCCACGTGTCAGTAATGGCAAAGCGAGACTTGGATCCGCTCCCTCCCTGCCGCACATTGGACTGATTGACCTTCCCAGAGAGAGAGAGAGAGAGAGAGAGAGAGAGAGAGAGAGAGAGAGAGAGAGAGAGAGAGAGAGAGACAAACCAACGTTATGAGTTAAAGTTTTAGTAGATTTTATCGAACACATGTGTTCATTTTGATTCTTAGCATGAACACACTGGCTATGTTATTCAGTCAGTTTGGCATCTGACTTCAAGCAGCTGTCCAGCCTTGGTGATGACTGGGCGGCCTCTTGCATGAAATATTTGAAACCTTTGAAACATTTATTCATAGCCTTGTACAAATATAGCTTTCTAATCATACAAATATTGCATTGTAGGTTTGTCTTTGTGGAAGCAAAAGTTTTCATCCAATTTTAGACCGTGTATCGAGAAGCAGACCGCAATTCAAGTGGTCTTGAAACATTCTCTCAGTGTTTTTCCTGCTTCAGGAGGACATGGCCAGCCAGGAGCAGTAAGGGCGGTGTGGCCAAGGCTGCGTGGCGCACTCGGCGTGCTGACGGCAGCATCCTGAGGCTGCCGGCATGCTGAGAACAGTGTGCTGACTGCTGCTGCGCTATGGACTCTAACCACCTCCAAACCCTTCGATCTCCCTCTCTCTCTTCATTCTTTTCGTATCTCTCCCTCTTCTTCTCTTCCTTTCTCATGTCTGGTGATTTTAAAGTATAAGTTACTATTCCCTGACCGAGTTTATCCAGGCATGATAAAAGACTAGTATGAAGACAAAGCTCTACTACATATGCATATGCTGTGGTATAGCTGATGTGCAGGGCAGCAGCAGCATCAAGGTGAGGCAGCAGAGGGCGTCACCAGCCAGCCTCGGGACGGTTGTTGTTCTCCAAGGACGAGGCCGAGCCAACACGGACTTGAGGCCTCGGAGGTGCATGGATCTCAGCTTACTTACTGAAAGCTGGATGCACCTCCTCCATTCCTTCCTGATAGTGAACCTTCCTTCAGTGTATAAAACATAATAAATTACCCAGGATGTCACTGACGCTCGCCAATGTTAACCTGTCACCATGTCACTCCCACCACCTCATTGATTCGATATCCTGCAAGTGTAACCAGTACTTGGAGGGGAGCTGCAGCCCCTCCCTCCCTTCCTCCCTCCCTCCCTCCCTCCCTCCCTCCCTCCTGGCGAGGTCTAGCGAGCAGCATAGTGACTCCGATTCAATCCTTTGATCAGTAAATTAGGCAAACGTTTCCATGTCTTGTCTCCAGCGGGCTAGTGTGAGGTGCCCAGTGTTACAAGTGTTACAAGTAGTCATCCTGTAGCGGCAGTGGAAACCGAAGTCCGGCCGTGGCTCCCTCGTCTGAGGAGTCTCGTCTGCGCCACCATACTTATGTACATGTATAAATTGGCTTCGTATCCTTATGTAAGGCTGGTACCTGGCCATTTTAATGACCTATCATTAGATTAACTTAGGCCAAAGGGTAAATAAATATTTTATTTTGATTTGATGCCTTACATGTCCCTTTCTTATCCTTCATTAATCTTGACACTCAATGGGAAGTGATGGTCGTGGCAACACTGACGTCGTTGCTGTCTTATCTTATTTATTTTTGTCACTTTTCCTCAGTATCTACAATGGTAAAAATAATTGTTCCATAAACACCACAAACAAAGAATAATTATTGTCTTGTTGAGCTCGTCATGAATTGGTACACCACTGAGAAGAGTGAGTTATTCCATCACCAACACACACTGCTTAGCCTCGTGATGACCACACTCTCAAACCACTGAAGCATTATCCTGATCACTTTACACAAGCTCACATTGAAAGGTTATATATTCATTTGTTTTTTCAATGATATTTTCATGATTCGAAAGTTAAAGAAGATTCTGCTCCGTCAATAAAAAAAGAGAAATTGATCAAGTATCTCAGTCACTTCAAAGTAATTCTGGTGCGAGAATGAAGCAATATGAAGCGTTTCGAAGTACTAAGTCCTAGTGTGGTGATCAGTACAAGCTGGAGTGACAGCAGCGAAGAAGGAAGGAGTCAGCCACCACCAACTCTCTCAGCATCTCCATAAGGATGTAAAGATCGTAAGACCTCTCCTTACACATTTTCTTAATAGCTGTTCACTGAAAAAATAGATGTAAGAGAAAGGAAATGATATAGAATTATCCAGTTTAATTTAGGCTGCTTCTCTCTTGAAACAGGTCATTAAAAGCAATAGAATCCGGCAGAAGACCGTAGTTTTATTAGTAGAAGAAATGAAATAGTGAAGAGACTCGCACTGCTTAACAAAGTAAACTGTTAGAAATCAAATTTGTTCATAATGCTTCTCTCTCTCTTGAAATAGATGACGAAAAGTAATTAAATAAGTAGAGACGAGATGGGTTCAGAAGTTTTACTAATGGAAGGAATGAAAAACGGAAGATATTGGTTAATATTTACAAAGGTAGACTGCAAATACTCTGAATATAAATGCCTCTCTCTTGAAATAAATGACTAAAACAGTAAAATAAGATAGATAGTTTAGAAGTTTTACTAGTGGAAAAGAATGAAAGACAGAAGAAATTGATTACCTTTTACATTAAGTTAGACTATAAATACACTAAAAATGGATGCTTTTCTCTTGAAATAGATGATTACAACAACAGAAGCAGTTGGAGTATTCCTGAATTTTACTAGTGGAAGGAAAAAAATATTTGGAAGGCTGGTTAACTTTTCCACTAAGATAGAATAAAAATCATTAAAGATGGATACTTTTCTCTTGAAATGGATGATGAAAACAACAAAATCAGATCGGGTATTTATATTTCACTAGTGGAAGAAATGAAAGACTGAAAATGCCGGATAGCTCTTGCACTAAAGATACACTAAAAGTAAAATTAATTCAGGGTCATTCTCTCAAAATCAGTTAGAAAAAAAAAAGCACTAGCAGCAGAATCAGGCAGAGAGCTCCAGAATTTGACAAGTGGAAAGAATGAAGTAAAGGTGCTGGTGCCTTAAGGGCCTTGTGATCCCCGAGCGCACGGGTTCGAATCCTGGCCACGGTTTGAGGGGAGATTGGGCATCCACTCGGGGTAACGGTTCTCAAACGGGTGGGCTTTCAGATAGGAGGTCTCCATTAGGTGGTCTCCTTTATCCCATAAATTCCCATAAAATGCCCATATTGTTTAGAGAAAAATAAAATAAAATAAACTCTGCATTAAAGGTAAACACTATTAAAGTAAGGTCAGTGTTGGAAGGAACACCTATACTATACTAAGGCTTAATTAATGTAGTGAAGTAGGTAATGAAGTGGTGTATTAAACTGGTGTCATCTGAGTTTTTTTTTTCTTTTTTTTTTCTCAGAGGAACCGAGTCTGGAAACATGTTTGGCTTTGACTCTTCTTATTATGATATAGTTACAGTATCTTTTCTTTGAAGTCTTGCTATCTCTTTCGTGGCTTTTGATATACATTTACCACAAGTTTCTTATTGGTCATCACTCATTCTTCATAACATTATAATGGCTTCTATCATATTTTTCTTTACTTCTTTGTACTCAACCTAATTTCAGCTGCCTTTATAATTTAGCAGCTTCATATGTTGCACCATTCACCTTTGAAACTACTCTCGCCTTACTTAGCTCGGTAGAACATGACAACTGTAGAAAATAAGGGAAACTGCACCAACACGACTTACATGTAGTATATATAGGTGACAGTCCTTCGCTGTACAAAATATGCTATCTGTGCACCTATCATCTAATCTTCGTACGAGGCTCTCTTATGACTCAGCATCAACAATCTCTCTCTCTCTCTCTCTCTCTCTCTCTCTCTCTCTCTCTCTCTCTCTCTCGATAAAAAAGCGCGATCTAGCAATTCATATCTTTTAATATCAAGTTTCCTTTAATATCCAGTCAAACTACATAGCATTATTTAAATAGCACACGTAGTTTTACCAGTTAAAGGACTCATGAAGTGAAGTGGAGAGAAGTGGGTTATATTACTAGCTCTCCACCACCACCACTACACCACTACCACTACCACGTGTTTTTCTCATCAGCGTTCTAGCGGTCTCTCTCGGCGTGTGAGTTGGAACCACGACCACGATACTGGAATGCGTGGCTAGGAATTTCAAAGGTTATTTTCTGCTTAGTTTTCCGTGTAATGAGTGTTAGGTAAGAAAAGTAAGGTGACGTGTTTGTCATTTGAATAACTTATATATTGGATTTCTTCTGTTTCCTCCTTTTTTTTGCGTGTTATTAGTATAGGTTTGATTAGGTAGATTATACAATGAAGGCTTTGCATGGATAGATATACAAAGGCTTTCCATGGCAATTCAATATGGTGGTGTTGGCTTCAAGATTGTGACGCTGTGTAGTCTCCATATTGGCACGCTCCTCCCCCTTGTCAACTCCAGCTGTCTCGCACGCATGAAGTTATCGAGCATCTGACATCACAAAATATTATAAACTATTTCGCATTCCTTGTGTATATTGTTTTTATCTTTCCTTTGCTTTTATTTTATCGTTATATATATTTTGTAGCCATAGTAACAGGAGATTGCGCGTGTGATTCATCCCATCCACTTTCTTTTGCGTACACTACAGCAGACAGCAGGGCGATAACCTCTCGGTACAATCAGTTGATGCACTGTAGTTTTCATCATCCGTTTACTTTTATCTCCACAGTGAGATGTATTTGCCAAGAATCTACATGAAAGAAAGAGAAAAGGGTCTTTCAACCTCGCCATCCTATACCTACCTACCCACGCATATTATAAAATAAAAATCTTTGTACCTACCTGACACAATGGATGAGTACATAGGCGCTGGTCAATCTTATGCTACTTCAGTGACTTATACTTATAACATCCTGAGAGAAATACTACATATACAGCAAAGCAACAAAGCAATGAATATGTACAATAAATATGAATTACCAACCCACCTGCCACACACACACACACACACACACACTTCATTAACACCACCATACGATATACACATTAAAAAACCACCAAAATATATATGAAATCATCCCATTAATATATGAAATGAACAGCAAATTTGACATCCCACCACAGACACACGTACACACAGACACACACTCGGCACACACAGGCCACGTCACTAGCACAGCCAGGCGCACCACCACACCGCGGCCTTCACCATGAACATTTTTAGGCTTGCAGGGGACATTTCCCACCTTTTGGCCATCATCATCCTGCTCCTCAAGATATGGACGAGCAGGTCATGTGCAGGTATGAGGAAATGACCCGTAATTATGTGTATATCAAGGAATAAATGTGGCCGCCCGGTTTGTTTACAATGTTGGGCCGCCACCTGACCCTTGACAGCCCAACTTCCTTGCTTATGTTCCCCTCCCACGGCACAAACAACGATATCTCTCCATTTTATTAAGTCACCAGTCTAAAGCGATGAGTGTAGTAGTCCTTTGACCATTATATCCGTAGTGTGTGATATGTACCAGCCATGGCTGGTTCCCCACCTGACGTGCCGACAAAGCAGTAGTCAGGATTGCTTGATGTGCTGCGTTTGGATTAATGCTGCCGTCTTGTCCTACATCTCGGAAGCTATGTTTTGTGCGGTGGTGTGGTGAACTAGGGGGGAATGAAGCTCAGAGTGGTTTGACAGGTGGAGGGTGGTGATGGGTATGTTGTAGCGTCATAGCCAAGCAGTGTGACAGATTATGAGGTATGCATGGTAAGTGGTAGTGTTGATGTTTAGTTTAGTACAAAAAAATGCATCAGTAGTGGACATTGGTACCTGATTGGTTAGAGCAGTGGCACCAAGCGACTGATAAGATACAGACACAAATGACACTGACATAAGTGCTGTCATGTTCCCTTGTTGTATAACCCACTACAGCCATTACCTCAGTTACTTACCTAGATGAGGGAAAAACAGATGATGCCTCCAACCATGACTTCAAGAGAGATATTAATATATATTTATCATTTAGTTAGCAATGTGGCATCACGAAGATGGTGCATAGGACCACCATCAAAACTCAAAGATTTATGACAGTATTATTATTATCAACTTGGCTGATGAGTGACAGATAACAACAAAAGGACTATCAAGGATAACCAACTCAACTCGACCAGGAACATGGTGACCGCAGTATAGACAGATGACAAAAGAATTATGAGTTGAAATCATGCAGAATCTCACCTAAAGCTGTTTTTAGATTGTGTTTAAATGTAGCAACAGATTCAGCAGACATGACACATTCTGGCAACCAGTTCCTGACATCAATGTCTAACTGAAGAGGAATGCCCTCTGTTATCCGTGTTATAGTGAGGAACAAACAACCTAAGTGTCTATCCCTTAGTATTCCTTAACATATTTCTCACAAACAGATGTTTGAGGTGAGAGCAATAACCTTTTAAGATTAAAATTTTTGTCCTAAGTTCAGTTCTGCTAAGAATGTTTTACTCGTCAGCTTTTTTTATTCATTCCTCAGTCTTAAAACTTCTAAACATGTACAATGTTCGTCTTGTGACCGCATACATTAATCCGCACACCTGTCCTATTTATAAACAATAGTATAATTCCATTGTTTTATTTGGTTTTATTGGTTTCATATGATATATAGCACATAGATTCAGCTTTCCAAATGTTTTGATATAATTTGAAGATTAATGAACCTTTGCATCACCTGCCAGAAATCAGTAGTAGCAGTAGTAAAAATATTTAGGGTAGTGACTGAAAATTTCACATTAAAGTTACAATTTTACAATGATATTTTGTCTTATTTTCAGGGATATCCGGGAAATCTCAAGTCATGTTTGCAATCACTTACACTGCCCGTTATCTGGACCTCTTGACAAACTTCATATCGCTTTACAACTCGACAATGAAGGTATGTGTGTGTGTCAAGCTGTGTATCCCTTGGGTCTTGTGTGAGCATCATCTCTGTCCATTGCCTTTACCATTCCAAAATCCTGCACATTACAATATGATCTTTCCCTTTCTCTTCTGTTCTCTTGGATTAGGATTATCTGTCTCAGCAACCTTTTTTCCTTCTGTAATCATGGTGCTCTTTGTATCTTTTATGTCTTCTATGTATTTTTTGTATCGTTTCATGACCTTCGAGCTCTCACACACACAACTAAACACTGGTGATTCTTCCCTCAGGTGATTTTCCTTGCTGCCGCCTACGCAACGTTGTACCTGATCTACGTGCGCTTCAAGGCCACCTATGACCACAACCACGATACTTTCCGTGTGGAGTTCCTGCTCATTCCTACAGTTATCCTGTCTGTTCTCATCAATCATGACTTTTCTCCATTAGAGGTATGTACATTTAGTCATCAGAGTACATTTTTGTCAACACTTTCAAAAAATGTAATAATTTTGTTACATATTACTGTTTTATAGTGTCATTGCTCACAAAGTTAGAATTAAAAAGAAACAATGGAGAAAGATGCATAAAGAAACAAGTTTACTTTTGAACTTGAGCTACATTATTGCTAGAAAATTATTACGATAATTTTCATTTTTATTTGAAGAAGTTATAAATCTCTATACCTTAGATATAAAATTTGAATTTATAACTGACTCATTTAAAAAGAAAAAAAGTTAAACAAGTGCTGTTGTAATGGGAAAAGAGTCATTAGTGAAGGGAATAAAGATAGCACAAGTATTAGTCAACTCATAATGCTTTCCATTTATCAACTGCAATACATATAATTGTTTGTGCTTTAGTTAAATAGGTTTCTTTCACTTGTAGATCCTGTGGACCTTCAGTATTTACCTGGAGTCGGTTGCAATCCTGCCTCAGCTGTTCATGGTATCCAAGACTGGAGAAGCAGAGAGTATAACTTCACATTACTTGTTTGCTCTGGGATCTTACCGAGCTCTTTACATTGTCAACTGGGTAAGTCTGGAAACCATTCATGAAAACACTTTATTCCACTTTTTACCTATTCATGAATGGCATAGCATCAATTTTTATTGTAACTCAAGTAAAGCAGTTGTACTTAATTCATGTCAGTTTGGAGACAGTCTTTGCAATAAGTACTTTATTATTTAACAATGATTTCTGGTTTTGCACACATTGATTTTATCTCAGTAACATGTTTTCATCGCAGTAGTAATCCCCTTTTGTTTAGTTTTCTTGGTTTACATTTCATAACATTTGATGGCAATTTCACCTCAAGTGAACAGCAAACCATTGATTTATAAGGATCTCTTTCTTTACTATTTTGTTGCCATCCAAACCTTTCAGGCATACAGTCACTACACATTGTATAGATATTGTATATGAAGTTGATAGGTGAAATGGATTATTTGTGTACAATAAGGTGGAAGCTGAAGGTGAGTGCTGTATAAAATAATGTGGCAATCTTTGAAAAGAAGTTACTTTATAGGCCTTAGAGCCATTTTAAATGATGCTACCTTTGAGTTGCTACCTACTTTATTTTTACAGTGATTAAAATATCTATTCGGACATGGCTGTGCTGCATTGTCTGGCAGTGTTTTGTGCTGAGCCAAGCTGGTGGCACCACCTCTCCATTGGCATGGAAACTGATGGATGAGATGCAACTTTCAGTACTGACCATGACTGCATATGTCATGTTTGTCCACACTGGTAGTCAGATGACCTAATCATTCCACTGTGGTTCATATTTTCTAAGTCTAGAACCAGACCAAAGTGTATTGTACATATGTTCATTTTTCCTCATTGCTTTTTTTTCACAGGTTTACAGGTATTATGCTGAAGGATTTTATGATCTGATTGCTATTGTGGCTGGAGTTGTTCAGACTGTTCTGTACTGTGACTTCTTCTACTTGTACATCACTAAAGGTAAGGAAACATTCTAAAGTTCTTCACTATCAGTTATTGATACAGTACATCTTAGTCCAGTTTGTGGCGCATTACTTTGTACTAGTGTACTCTTCAAAATGTGCTCCACAAAACGTCATGTGATATGAGAAACCTGTGGGTGTACCCAACACAAGCACATCATAGACTAAGCAGCCTAGCTTTGCTCAACCAAGAGCATTTGTGCTGATAGTCTTACAGTTAAATTGAAATAGTGATCCTTATAAGTAAGATTGTGAAGTAGAACCAAGTTAGATTCAGCCATGCTCATTTTGTTTATTTAAGTTTAAAGAAAATCTCCAGTATTATAAACACTATTGTGGAATCATTCAATAGCAGATTGGTACTGCATTTCCCTAATAAATGTAGATTCAGTAATGGTACAATAAATAGTAGACTTCTTCATATTATTTTTCTAATAACAAATTTCATATCAACCAGTAAAGATTATGACGGTAAAGAAATGACATGATGAAGGTTTCAATTTTTTTTCTTGATTTTCAGTCCTGCAAGGAAAGAAACTCCAATTACCAGCCTAAGACAGAGGTGTTCATCAGTGTTACTGCCTCACTTCAACTTGCTGTAGGAGCCACCAACACTCTTGCCACATCACTCACTCTTTCATCTGGCTTGCCCACCTGTTGGCTGGAATAGTTTAGTGCTGAGATTTTGTTTTCTTCTTGTTGATAAGCTACCTATATTTATCATTTTCACATAAATTAACCATAATTTTTGTAGGAATGTCAGTTTTGCAGTGTTACAAGGAGAGTGATGTCTACTTCATTTTGCCTATCTTGATGAGAGGCTACATCGTTCCATTGATATTTAAGTTGTGTTTAGTAGGAATACATCATTTTGGAAAAACAAAAATGAAAAGAGAAGCATATATATGTATCAAGGTTGTGACTGGAAAAAGTAATTGGTGTGTTAAACCTGGCTTTGAAGAACCTTATGTGGGAGAACCTGCAAGGTAGAGGTAGTGAAGTGGCTGGTGGCTGGCTCAACTCGCACAAGCGCTGAATTCAGTGAACACCTCTCTCGTTATAAAGAACTGACAGCATTATACACAAAACATTTTTTTAACTGAAGTTTTAGAAGCATTTGAATAAGTACCAGGTGTGTATGTCAGATGTAAAATGCGAGTGACATGATGATACTTATGCTTACAAAGGATTATGGAAAATGGTGTTTCAAATGGAAATTATTTTCATACAGTCAGTCTCTTTCAAGTGAGTGTGGCTTTAAGAAGTTCTTTGCTGTGGTAAGGTTACAGTACTACAGAACAAGTCTTTGGTTACTGCTGGATATTGGTTTTTGAAGATAATCTTGAGTTCATGCCGTGACATTAGAAATTTCCATCTAGAGACATTGGCCTTCACAAATCCTGTTACTTAGGATGAAGGACTCTTCCAGGATGCTATTGTGGTAACTAAATGTCTTGTTTTCATGGCTTTTATTTACATGCTAAAAAATGGAAACCATTCTTGCATGTATTGTGTGGATGTTCTTTATATTACTTTGTTAGTGCTTTACTTGATAAGTAGGGAAATCAATGAAGAAAGGGAAAATATTGTCATTTCGATCACAGGCTATTTTTTCTACCAAATGACACTGCCAGTCATAGTTAAATGCAATAAGATATTTACTTCATTAGATGTTAAGGATGAAAATTTTGAACAACAGATATGATGTAGCAATATTGTCCCTTAGACTTATTGCTTTCCTGTTCTGTCTAGTATGTAACAAAAGTTGCATTCAGCAAATTCAAACATTGTGGTCATTAAAATTTGTACCATATATATAGACTTTCTCTTTGTTTTATTTTTCTCAATAGTCATAATTTCTATTGGAGTTTGTGAAGAAATGTTACAAAAATCTTCATGTAACTTGAGGTACAAGAAAACTTCCATGTTTTCTATGACTTTGTATCCTGCAAATTCTGATGGTCGTAGATTTAATTAGTTGTTTTTGCTGGGCATTACATAATAATGTGAAAAGAAAAGAGTAATGTAGATACACTGAAAGATAGTTTAGCATGCATCACTCAAGTGGCTCTAAATAATTATGGAATGCCTGGCCTTGCAGTTAACAGTGGCTTTGAAACATACCTGGGAGAGCTCATATTTGTCTGTCGTCAGCAGACACCTTTTCAGAAATCTGTAATATATAGCAAAGTCTCAACTAAATTTGAAATATAAAAAGAGGAAATGGCATGTGGTTATCTTTGTTTCTTTTGCCTTTGGCCTTGTGAGTTCATTTGTCTTTTTTAATGATGTGTAGAACTACTCTTTATCCACATTGCCAGTGTTATTTTGCCTAGCTACTACCCAGAGTGCTTGGTGCCATCCAGATAAGGTCTTTGGAACCATTGTTGGTCCACTGTGTAAGTGACAGAGTGGGCTAAGTATCTGCTGTTTGTTTTGGCTGAGGTGTCAGTGCATTGTATTCTTCCTTTTTATTTTTTCCATAGTGTGACTTATTCTCAAACACCTCCATGCTTTACCTCCAATATTTCAGAAGGCTTTACTCAAAAGGAGTCTTTTCAGGTGTTTTTTTAGGTTCTAGGGGCAGAGTGACAAGATTTTTTCATTAACAACTGGAGAAACACACTTGAAAATCCGGCTAATCATCTCTTTGGCCATGGAAAACAGGCATGGTGAGAAAGTAAAGTATTTCTGAACATGGACTTGGGATTTAGCTGATGCCTAGATACCACCTGTAATAACTTCAAATTTATGCAGACAAGTAAGAAAGGCATATCAAACTACTCAGTTCATGTTGTTGCTCAGTAAAGATCCCACAACCTAAGTGAGATTGGCACTTATCTGTGATAGGTGCAACATCCTAATGAATATAAGAAACCGCTAATGTTTTTTTGTACATGCAAGGTTGATTTACCTACAAATCATTACACTAATTAATTTGATGCTCTATATTGCTGAATGATATCAATAGTGAAGCATAACATGAGCATAATTGTTCAGAGCATGAAACTATGACAAGTGGCCAGCTTACGGTGGAATATGTATATAGCTTCCCTTGAGAGAGAGAGAGAGAGAGAGAAGGCTGTGATATTTTTAATAGGTGAAATAATAGCCAAAGAGGAGTAGCACTAGTATAAATAGTAGCAGAAGAAGTAGTAGTAGTAGTAGTAGTAAGTATGACCGTAAAATATTGTATATAGTTTAATCTGCCTTCTATTGATAATCATTCGTCTACATACATGCTTCTCAATAAATATGTCACCCAAGTCATGCACTCTAGCGAATATTCCAGCGTGAACTGGTTGTATTAGCTAGTCAAGATCACACACTGCATGATGATGTTGTTGCACAGTACAATGGTGTGTTACGAGTCAAGACAGGAAGGTCATTGTCTTCATTGCCCTGCCAGAATGCACAGCGCTGGAAGGCTTCACTGGGGTTTTCATCCATGACAGCTTTTTCATGCAGGTAATTATGTGTGCTCCAAACTTTATATGGAAAACAGTGCCATCACGGTGGGTTATTGTCGCCTCATATCTTTCTATCGCTGACCGCGTATCTTTTATTCCACCCCGCTGCTCGCCTAGTTCTGTTGCCAATCCCCCACCCCTTGCAAACAGTGAAAACTTGTTGCCCGGAGTATTTCTAAGGTTCGTAGGCTTGTGGGAGACTTACGCGAAAGGAAATGTGTACGAAAATGCATATATTCGAGGCAGTTTTCGAAAAAAGAGAAAAAAAGACGCCTATAATGATCACTCTTAACATCATATTCATTTTCAAGTTCAATGTTGCGGAAAAGGCACCCCCTGTACACATACACATATACACACATATGAAGGCGATTGTTTCCATATTTTTTTCAATCCTTTTCTTATATTCATTACGTTTTGACAAGATTTTTACTTGTGGCAAGAAATTCACGCATGCGCCATTACACCCCACAGCATTACCAACGGCGAGAAACACCTCTTCAATATAACTTTGCGAAACTGACCTGCCTTGACAAAATAAAACATAATACACAAACACCAAAGCAACAAGAAAATTTAATGGTACTGTATTTTAACCCATTTCCCACATAAAACAGAGTCAGTGGGGGTAGCATTAAGCTCGGCCACAGGGGGCGCTGCGTGGCCATAGTGGGCGCTGCCTCGAGGACGCCATCAGGATTACTACACCAAGATGTCCGAGGAAATAGAAGGGCCCGATAAGATTAATTCCGCCCCTGGTGAAGGAGGGAATACCGAAGTGGACAATGATGGAGGGTCAGGGCCACCTATGTCCATGCGAGGAGGGCGCGGGGGCTTCAGGTGAGACAGGGACAGTGGAATAGGCCTATCATTGTATTCCAGCATTGTATTCTTCCCTCAAGGTTGCTGGTAGGGAGGCGGTGTGTATTGACCCTGCGTGCTGTGGTGTGTGTCAGGGTGTACGTGGTGTGTGTGGTGTGTGGTTGTTAGTAGACGAAGGTAGAATAGTGATGTGTGTCATTGCATCCCTCCAATCAACCAACCAACCACCCACCCACCGGCGGCTTCCTCACACGCACGCTCTTTTATAATCAGCCGGGGAATTTTTGTATTAATTTATGAAATCACGTGGTGTTATGTGATTGGCTTGACTTAAAGGTAGTTTATATGATGAGACGTGGCTTTTATGTTTCGTTGCTGTCCCTCTTCCCCCCCCTCCCTCCCTGCCGCGTTAGTACTGGTTTGGTGAAGCCGCCACATTGGATATTCATGATAAAGGTTAAGCATGACACGCCATATTGTGCCACAGGGAAGTTTTTTTGTCGAATCTCTCGCCACATTAACTAACTTTACCTGTGTGGTCTTTGTATTGACTGGTAACCCTCCCCACAGCAATGCTCTAACACCCACGCATGATTTAGCTCTTCCACGAGGAGCCGATATTTGTAAGGTTATCCTCGAATGTTTTAAGATATTTCTACATATTTGACGTGATGGCTAAGGTTCTTTTCCACATATTACCTTTTTCTTCTTGATGATTTGAGGTATTGCTTTACTTTGTTGCCTGTGAAGGAGCAGTAATTCTGACTTCTTGTTAGTCTTTTATTTCTAGTATATTCAATCCCTTGTCTTAGAAATTTATTATAATGCTGCTGGTAGATTTGCAAAGTTTTAGTCATTCTGTCCTTGGAAGTGACACATTGTCAATTGTCTTAGGTTAGGATAAGTTTAGTCAGGTATAGTTAGTGGTAAGGTTAGGATGCTAGCAGGAATATCAAGACATGGCAGCATTAACTACAAGAGTAGTAGTAGTGGTGGAGCTTTCTATTTTTTCTTTGGTGGTACGAGGCAGTGTTTGACTCTATTTTACCTGTATTTTAGCTCAGGGCTCTATTCTGCAGAATGACTGGGGACTATGGTCTTAGGACTTCTAATTACCCTCTATTCCTTTTGACAAAAGATATGAAATAAAAGAAAATAAAATGTGATTTCCAACAGAAATGATTAGTCCTTAAAAACTTAACCCAAATCTATCAAAAAAATATTTTCATCTCCAAACTTGAGAAAACCAAGAGAGCAAAAATTCACCTTTATTATTAACTTTGCAGAGGTCGAGGAAGAGGGTTTGGCCCGATGGGACCCATGGGTCCAATGGGACCAATGGGCCCAATGGGTCCAAGAGGACCAGGGGGTCCTGGGGGGCCAGGAGGGCCAGGGCCTGGAGGTCCAAGATTTAGGGGTCGAGGTGGACCAGGATTTCGTCCTCCACCCCCAGGATTCAGAGGTCCACCTCCGTTTGGGCCAAGGGGACCAAGGTTTGGGCCTCGAGGGCCCCCACCACCCTTTGACCCTAACTGGGGACCAATGCCTCCTCCACCACCAGGCATGGGAGGCCCCATGGGACCACCAGGCATGGTAAGTCATCATTCTTAGCTCATCGTTGTCCCTTTGCCTGCCTGTAAATATTTGTATTAAACTCCATCCCAACATTTATATTAACTATGTCTTTTTCATTTACTTCTTTATTTTATATTTTAAACCTATACAATGAGTAATTTGTGGAAATACAACCAGCAAGCTGAGAAATGCCTGTGGTTTTCTCCTTAGTTTTTTAGCTGTGGCAGTATCTGACCAGGACACTTGAACACATTATGTTCAGTTGTTGTACTGTATTTTGTAAGGTCTTTGTGAGCCCTGCTGTACCATGTTCAAGCCACAAGCCATAAGTATATATTGAACTAAATGACATCTATTACATCAAAGTTCAGGGTTTCCTCAATACACAGATTTATTTCAAGTTGATATTAGTTAATTACAAATATGTAAATTAATGAAAAGTATCACTCTGGTGTTGAGTGTTAAGATGCCTGTGATGGGTTGGTTTTGCCCACATTCAGTGCTTGTAGTTGCTGCAGCCCAGATGTCCTGCAATGTGTATTGGAAAGAGAAGAAAGATAACAGAATATGTCAATAAGAGAAAAACACTTACCTAAGGAAAGATTTCAGTGCTCATAGTAAATTTTGCACTATTAAACTTTGCTGATTGGTTAGGAACTTATCATCCATAAAGCCACTGTCCTTTTAGAAACAACTGTGTGATCCCCTTTATTAACACTACGTACCTTAACCATTAGCAAATTCCTTATTTGTCCACATCCTTTAGCCAAAAGACTGACTGGTCGGTCAGCATACACATTTGTGTAGAGCATGTTATGCTGTATACAGTGTAGAGAAAAGCAGTATTTACAGATTAAAGCAGGTAGAAGTAAGCGTGATGAAGTGGTGATGTAAGAATATCACTGAATTGCATAACTTTGGGAAGGAAGATCACAGAGTACTGAGGGAGGGATAGATTGAGATGGTGAGGGTCAGAATGAAAAGTGATAATAATTAGATTATTTAGAAAAAGGCTTGAAATGGAGTGACTCAGGAACACTTCAAAAGTTACGGATTGCATAGGAACTGGATGCAGCTTAGCATAGCAAGTGGTTATTAGGTGAACAAGACTAACATACTCAGCCTTGTATTGGAGACTTTCAAATATAATGACGATAGGAAATATAATAGGACAACGACACTCCACATAAAGTGATTGGCTTTGTTATGTGCTCCCTTACTTACAAATTCATTGATTCATAAAGAGTTTAGAAATCAGGTTATATTGAGGATGCTCTGTCTATTGTACTTGTGCAGCGGTTTTATTTGAAATTTTTCTATTTTGAAAAAAAATGTCACCATAATTCTCAGCTGTCTCCCTTCATAATTGGCAATAAAAGCTATAAGGGATGTGGAGAGCCCAGCAAGTGAGTATAACTTTTCTTCTCCAGTGTTCATGCTGCCTCCCACAACCCTTCTCCCTGTAGTGGATATAGTCTGCAGGGAGGATGGATGTGGCACAGTGTGAGTGGAGGATGTGGGATATGAGGGTGGTGGAGAAGCATTACTACGACTTTTTTGAATACGTTCTTTTCATTGTTCACCCTATTTACAATGGATTACATGAAGAGCAGAGAGCTTTTTTTCTTGTGCATCATCCTCTTCTTCTTCTTCCTACATCACAGTGGAGTGCTCTGCAGCTCTAGGTGGTGTAGAACGTGAAGAGCGATGATGTTTCTTTCTAGGCCTGCCTCGAGGCGGCCGCTGAGCTCAGCGAGGGAAACGTCACAGGCCTTCATAATCCTCTGATGATGATGATGATGACTCTGTTTGGTAATCCTGGTCTTCAGGATGTTCAGCAGACTCAGGGGAGTCAACCCAAGACAACTCAGTCTCAGGTTCGTAAGACAATGCCAGCTCAGAAGCATCCTCAGAAGTCAGAGGAGGTTATCTGCACATCATGCTGACGTCATAGCTATGTGATAACTGAGGTACCTCTCCATGAGATACAGGAGCACGGCTCAGCTGAGTGTTGCCAGGACGTAGGTCGAGAAATGCTTGAACCAAGCCACTTGAACTACAAATGAGACAATAGGAATTACTTATTCTGGAATAACTAAGTGATAACTGAGGCACCCCACTGTGACATACTGGAGCATGGTGTGGCTAGAGTTCTGCCAGAAGATAGGTTGAGAAGTGATTGGAACTTATAATTGTCAGTCTACAGGAATTGAACCCGATGCCATAGGAATTTTTTCTTGAAAATGAGCGTGCAAGTCACCGTCGACACTGCAGTTTCACTCCGGATGGCTTTATACATCATTGACCCTCAACAAGTTGAAATGCCCCTCTGTACAATTTTTGAGCTTTATTGTCAAAAGAGAACAGTAGTTGTAAATGCACAATGATTGAAAAGTATTGCTTCTCCAGCATCACGTAAAAGAAACACTTCATTCCATTTCTGTAATAGCTTTAGCTGTGATCTAGTGCTCTATTGCTGGTTTTAACCTTATTTTGTGTATATTTTATATTTTAAAGTAACTGTCTTTAATTTTGGGAGTCCACAAAATGCCATTGATGGGTCAAGAGCAGAGAGTTTAGTGATCAATTTGTCATTGAGGATTGTTGTTAATGTTGTCAAGTACAGACCTAAGTCAGAGAGTGCCTGCATGGTGTTTCCAAGCAGTCATCCCTCCAGTTATTAACCAGGACCAGCACTGATCTCTTGACTGGTTATGATTTTTGTACCCTTTGTGCTGCGTTTGATCTTAACTCCTAAATAAAGAAAAATACATAATTTGCTAAAAAATTGGCTTGATTGAAATTTTGGTGTAGTGTAGTTGATGGTGTTCCTGGGAACTCCCTCAGGGATTGCTGTGACAGACCAGTCTCCACATGTACCCGTCTATGCACGTCATCCTTGTTCATCAGTCATCTCATTCTCTCATGCTCTCTTCCATGTACTAAAACTCAGCCCCATCTTACAGGGGAAATCACTCTCTCATACTTTGAGCACCAATTTATTACTTCACTGAAATTTTGTCCTAAAACTCAAGTTAACATTGTTCTTGACATAAGAATTCATTTCTTGAATGCCATCTGCCTGTGCAGAAGGCATGCTTGAAGAAAATCTGATGTTGAAACCTTCAGTGAGAATTGACAATGAAAAGAAATCCCTTAATGTTACTTGAGATGCATAGGTTTTGTTGTAATAGAATCTCATTTACCGTTAAGCTTTTGTTTGTACTATTGGATGTTAATTTACATGTAAATTATTTAATTCTTTATAGCCGCCAATGGGACCAATGGGACCGATGGGCCCAATGGGTCACCCTGGGCCATGGGGCCCTATGGGTCCACCTGGACCAGGTGGACCACCTAATCAACAACCCAACCAGAATGTAAGTTTCTTGCCTATGTTTTATATTTGCATATTTGATAATGAATTGGCATTTGTCTCACACACCGGCTCCACTGCAAACATTGTGTCCTGAATGGATAGACAGTTTTGGAGATTGAGATTTTGAGGAGGTATTTTTAAAACTTCTTCACCTCTCACCTCCCTTATCTTCATACATCATACGATTCATATTTCTATTTTATTTATTTGTTTATTGAATAACATCCAAACCAGTTAATAATGAAACAAGAAAGATAAAGGGAAAATAGATACCATTTACTTGTAGATTGCTTAGAATAAATGCCATAGTCATCTGAAAGTGTTATGGATACACTGAATGCTCTTAACTTCTTCTCCTATACGAATGTTGTATATCCATAAATTTCTTGGCTTATTTGCTTTGCTTTACATTTCAGCAACAGAATTCTCTAGGGGGCATGGACTTGAGTGGTGAGATCTGGGTGGAGACAAAGACGGGGGAAGGAAAGTCGTATTATTACAATGCTCGAACCAGAGAAACCACTTGGACCAAACCTGAAGGAGATGGAGTCAAGATCCTAACACAGCAAGAGGTATGTTGAGAGTATATCACTACAGATGTGCTCCATTATCTAAGGCTCGTATTCTCTAACACCTGTGCTTCATTCCCGCTATTTCATGAAATTTTATTTAAATTTGCACAAGTTTTTAAGATGTTTCTATGGTTCTGGAGGGGGTTTGGCAAGATTTATATTTTATTAACTGGAGAACACTTTTGAAAACTGCTAATCACCTCTGGTCTTTGAAAATCATTGTAGTGAGAGAGCAAAGTGTTTCTGAATGGGGATCTGAATGTCAACTGAAGGAGAAAGGTGTTGAAAGCTTTTGTAGTCACTTTTAGGTATATTTATTGAAACACTACACTACTTGATCTTTCTGTTTAGGTGGAAGCCATGGCTCAGGCTGCAGGTGTTACCCCTCCAAGTCAAGGAGGTGGAGGAGGAGGTGGCGGGCCCCCAACCTCCAGTGGTAGTGGTGGCAACACTGGCAGCAATAACCAGGGACCTGGGGGAGGAAGTGGCAGTGGTCCCCCCAACCAAGAGAATGGTGACAAAGATGATGGGGATGATGAAGGCTCTGGAGGCTGGCAAGGACCCCAGGGGCAGTGGGGGCCACCTGGAGTAGGAATGGGTCCTCCCCCTGGAGGACCTCCATTTGGAATGCCCCCTGGTGGTCCTTTCCCTGGAGGGCCGGGGGGACCTCCTCCATATGGTGTTCCACCTGGGCCACCTGGTAAGCTTAAAAACAATGCATTTGTGTCTAGATTTGACATTGCTCTTAATAACTCTAACCTGGGCAGTGGTCAAAAAGACAACTTTATTTCAACTTTTGCTTTCCTTACTTGGACTATTATTCTCTTATTCTCCTTTTCATCCTGTCATTATTTAATATGACAGAATAAGAAGAGAGATTTATAGAATAGCTAGACAGATACTGAATAGGAATAGAAGCTTTGTAAGTGAATGATATTGATTTGTTAAGGATTATGGGAGAATACTTGGTATGAAGATTGTTTGAAGATGAACATTATGTTGAGTGAATTATTGAGCATAGTGTGACTGACTGTGAACATCCGGTATTGTGTTATTGATTGATATTTGATGTGTTCAGGGTTTGGACCTGGGCCGGGGCCAGGATGGAATGGTTACCCTGGCCATGGAATGCCTCCTGGCCCTCCTATGGGTCCCCCAGGCTGGGGAATGCCTCCTCCAGGGATGGGAAATATGTCCCAAGGGAGTCTTATGGGGGATCAGCAGCAACAGCAACAGCAGCAGCAGCAACAGCAGCAGCAACAACAACAGCAGCAGCAACAGCAACAGCAGCAGCAACCCCCTCAGCAGCAACAACAGCAACCACCACAGCAGCAGCAACAACAGCCACCTCAACAGCAGCAGCAACAACCCCCTCAGCAGCAGCAGCAGCAGCAGCCACCTGGAGCCCAGCAGCAGCAGCAGCATGAAGCAGAATCCATGTCAGGACCAGACGTGAGTAGTAGTGTGTTACTTCCACTGGCTGATTTTTTCACTGAGTCATTGGAATTTACAGTTTATTAAGTATGACTGACTTCATGGAGATATGAGATTGGTACATTTGATCCAACAGGGAAGCAGCAACACTCCTGGGATGAGCAGCAGCAATGGTGGTGTGAGTGACAGTTCAGTGAGCACAGTGACCAGTGCCGTAGTGGTAGCAAGCAGCAGCACAGTGGTCACCCAAGGAGCGCCTTCCTCTTCAATTGACGACTCCAATTTAGACCCAGAGTTGGTAGCTCAAGCTGCTTTCTGGACAGAGCACAAAGCTCCCAATGGAAAGAATTATTATTATAATTCAAAGACACAGGAAAGTGTCTGGGATAAACCTCAAGCTATGAAGGATTTAGAAGGTAGGTAAATCTTTCTCCATCTTTATATGGACTGTTGTAATACAGTAAGATTTTAACATCTTGGAGATTATTATTCTATTAATATTAAAGGAGAGTGCAAAGAATATAATTGAATTAAGATTGTTCTTTGGTTTTGCTTTCTTGTTCTGTAAAAAAATAATTTCATGTATGGCCTCAGCCATTATCCAGTTTACATGTTGATGTGAAATAGACAAGTTTCAATTTTCTCGTCTCATAGTATAACACCCACAAATTTTCTTCAGCTGCAAGATTAGCATTAGCTCAAGGCATCAGTCTGTCAGTAAACAGTGGACCAGGAGCTCCGGGCACTGAGACAGAAAACTCCCAAGAAGGCAGCACCACCAAAGTTAATGGGGAAGACTCGGCCTCCTCTGACGACAAGCAGACTTCAATGGAAGTTGACAATGATGATTCGAAGGTAAGTCAATTATCTGTGCTCTTATGATGCTACAAAGAAAAACTTAATTTATTTACTAAGGCATTTGGAATGAATTAAGCTCTAGTATTGAGTCTCCACTGTAGTGTGTTTTGATGGTGTTATTACAGGATGGAGAAATAGAGGAGCAGAAGGCTCAACAGGATCTGAGTCGTCCTGTCTCATCACAGCCAGTCTCTGGCACTCCGTGGTGTGTGGTGTGGACTGGTGATGGAAGAGTGTTCTTCTACAACCCAACAACAAAGTGAGTGTGTTTGTGTTTTGTAGGATTGTGCTACATTACATCCCAGTCTGTGGCTGATGCAGAAATAAACAAAAACTGGTTTAGACTTTACATTGTGACGGATTTATTAGTGAGTGTAATTACTATTCAGGCTTAGGGGTTTCACTTTTCAAATGTCTTTTAACAAGAAGCAACATTACTGTAGTACCTTCCTGTTTAGTATATAAAATATTGTGATTTTCTTACAGAACGTCAGTGTGGGAGAAACCTGCAGATTTAGTGGAACGTGCAGATGTTGAGAAAATGGTCACCACACCTCCAGCTGAAGTTGTTGGTTTGAAAAACAAAGCTGAGGAGCCCTCCAAGGATGAACCTCTCTCCAAGAAGCCGAGGACTGAGGCAGCCATCACCATGACAAGTCCAGCCTCAACAGTCCTGAGTGTTAGTATTTTTAATGATTATTCTTGAGTCTTTAGTAACTTGAGTCATTGTTGCCTCTGTACCCTTTATGTTTGAATCTACATGATAAGATACAAGATCCATTCTGACATGTGGCGTCTGTCTGTCTTCATTGTTAACGGTTTGAAGTTTGTTTCAATTAATTAAGATAGTTATATGATTTGGGGTTTCCAACCTTTTTGTTGAACTTTTACTTTCAGATTTAACTATTGAATTTTATTAATAGCCTCACTATTTTAATCCTGAATATATTTTACAGCATGTGAAGGAGGAGGTGAAGAGGATAGACATTGGTAAGGAGGCTGCCATAGAGGCTGAGGTGAAGGCAGCCCGAGAGCGTGCCATTGTTCCACTGGAGATTCGCATGAAGCAGTTCCGGGACCTCCTGGCAGAGAAAGGGGTGGGTTGTATTGCCTTCTGGCATTTGATTGTATAGAAAGTTTGTGTGAATGAATGTATCTTTAGATGGATGCCTGATCTTGCCTCACTTTACAAATAGAATGACAGTGGAGGGATTTGTTGTTTCTTTGTTGTCTCAATTGATAATCCTGACATGTTTTGTCTTACCTGATAAATGGTTAAATTACAAAATGTTTTCCAGGTTTCTGCATTTAGTTCATGGGAAAAGGAGCTGTCCAAGATAGTGTTTGATTCCCGCTATCTTCTGCTCACATCCCGTGAGAGAAAGCAGGTGTTTGAGAAGTAAGTGCATTTTTCTCTTATCTCTCCTCTCCTCAATGGTAGATTTATTTGGTCCTAGAGTGTCTTGTTTCATCCTTATTACTTCTAATGGATTAATTCCTCTATAATGTTTCTCACTTTTCATCCTGGTATTTACAGAATTCCATATAGTAATTGGTGAATAGTTCTGCATGGTAGACAAATATTGGTCACTAGCAGCTATGATATGTTACATTTTCCTTGTCTAAGTGGATTTATGTACATAATCATTTCTCTAAACCCCAGAATTTTTATTGTTTTCTGAGCGATAATAATAATCATTTGCCAATTAGGCTAACAGAAATCTTTGTCAATAAATACTATTCGTTAAGCTACCCAATCATAGCCTTCACAGCTAATCTCACAAAATTAAAGCTATGTGGTAGTGAGGGAATTGCCTTAATAAAGCCTATCATATTATGGCTCTAAAATGCCCAGTGAGGCTCCAGCAATAAACCTCTGATAAATAATAATCGCAAATAGGAAATAATGAATATATAAAGACCTCAGATAGGTTCCGAGCAATGTACAACTGTTTTGAGGTGTGTGTTGTAGGTGATACCTAACCCAGTGTTCTGTGCAGGTATGTGAAGGAGCGTGCTGAGGAGGAGCGTCGTGAGAAGAGGAACAAGCTGAAGGAGCGCAAGGAGGAGTTCCGGAAGCTGCTGGAGGAAGCCGGGCTGAACGGGAAATCATCTTTCAGCGACTTTGCCGCCAAGTACAGCAAGGACGACCGTTTCCGCAACATTGAGAAAATGCGAGAGAGGGAGAGCCTGTTTGACGAGTTCCTGTTGGAGGTGCGCCGCCGAGAGAAAGAAGAAAAGGCTGCCAAGCGTGAACAGGTAAGCTCACTGTCCTTTCAGATGAAGGGTGGCTGTGAGGGACGGGTGCACACACACATAGAATCCTTCCTCACTTGGAGAAATTGCCTCATTGCCATGAGGTATTTTTGCCCTTTTATTTGTTGATAACGAGATTTTGATTTCTGTTTAGAAGTATTATTTGTATGTGATCTATCAAATATCAATGGAGGTAATCACCTATAAGTACATACTTGATTGGTTGATGTTTAAAAGTAACGTGTGTGATACAGGACTAAATTAATTATTCCAGAATGATAAACCTTGCTTTGCTGTTGAGATTGACATTTGTGTGATTGTGTTTTTATTTTCTGTTTCTCCTTTCCTTTATATTATTACATCAGAGCAAGTCAGTATCTTCCAGAGTTCTGATAATTTGAAATCTACATTCAAATCTAAAAAATTAAGAATTTATTTTTGTTATGAAAATCATACTTTGTCACATTGCTGATACTTCTTTTCACTTTCAGTAATATTTTAGTTTTTCACAAAGAATGTGGACTTTTTTGCAAGATTATTGATCTATGTGTGTGTGCCGGAGCTAGAAGACATGAATATACTTATTTCAGAAGTAAATGCTTCTCTTGATTGGCACTTAATGATTTTAAAGATCATGCAAAAATATTGAAATTTGTGAAGTAATATTTGGAGATGACATTCAGTGTAACTCTTAAGTATATATATATTATTTTATACATTTAATATTTTTGCCTGGAATATGAATTTTTGATATACTTGGAAACTACTAAGATATTCTGTAATAGAAAGCTTGTGTACAGAGTATTGCTTTATGCAGTGGAAGTTATAAACAAGAAGGAAATAAGCTTGGAGCACAGTTTTGCAGCCCTAGGCAGGTTCTGGATTGTTGTAGGTAAGAACATTCTGAGGGCTTGTCTGTCTCGGGGCAGAAATTCAAGGCAAGGTGTAGTGACTAGTAATTTTTCAGATATGTGCATGAAAATTAATAAATCAAACCATGATCAACATACAGTGAATATTTGCCAGGAGCTCACTTGATGTTGAGTTGAATATATGGTTGTATCAAAGCCTTATGCTTCATCTTCTATTTGAAAAACTACAACTCTTTGCTAACGCTAAGAATAAGTGGTTCTTTTCATTTGAATGAGGTGGATGAGAAGGTCTTGTACTATGATTTTCAGGTTTATAGGATAAGACTACAGATGCAATAGGAAAATGCAAATATTTCAGATTTTGTTGCAGCCTAATAGTATCAGTTCCAGCAAATAACAGCTGCATTCTTTTCTCTCCTCATTCATAAGTAAAGTATTTATAATTATTAATACTAAGTACTTTGAAAATATTATTTTCTTAGTCTTGGAAATTTTAATTTCAAAGAATTGTCAAGTTATTTAAAGTGTTTCATAAGAAAGACATGCTAAAGTATTTTACTTAATGCATCATTGAGTTGTGCTTTCCATTGAAAATTGTGCCACAAAAATTAATAAAGATTATTAAGATTTAATATTGCATCATATTTCTGGAAACTAGTCCAGTTTAATGAACAGAAGAAAATGGAAATTTAGGTTTCAGTCTTTATACATTTCTAATACATATACTTTCTGCAGGAATCTTGAAACTTAAGTTTTCACACTCCCACTGATGCCCATCAATGCTCATTGCCCAGCACTTTCCAATGCTTCAACCTTGGACGTAGACAGGTCAATGCCACAATGACTCACAGGTTCTTATACTTTAAATGACAGGCTAAGTATTTTGCTCAGATAGAGATGGAAAAATGAAAGATTCTTTATGCCATAACTTTACATCAGCCATGTAATGTTATATTTTCTTTTTTTTTCTTTTTTTTTTTATTCCTATCCCATTTCTGAAGTTCATTTATAAATTGGCCCTCAAACATCTTGTTATTATCAAATTGGATTGATACTTAGATATAAGACTCAACCAAGAGCGGAACACTAATACTTATATGTACACAGAAACACACACACACACACGCACACACACACACACACACACACACACACACACACACACACTTTCTTTTTCTTTCTTGAATCTCCCAGTCAGAGTCGAAAAATGAAATCGTAATAACTAACTACTGTACATATATTTGTTTGGATTCTATAAATTTTACATAATGCTTTAATGTTATGATGGGGAGATGGCTGAATAATTACCAAGTTGATCACTTCCTTTTAATTAACAATTTTGAGGGCGTGTGTGTGTGTGTGTGTGTTTATGAATTTTACATCATTGTATGGAATGGTTATGTCAAGCCACAAATATCAAGAAAGGAAGGAAAGAATGAAGTGATAGGTGTGGAAACTAAATTGTAGGACATGAGTAAGGGATGTAGGTCAAGTAGGAGCTTGAATATGCTAGCAGGGAGAAGGAGAGGCTCCTGTGCCACAGTAGAGGGGGATTGAGTTTACTTGCTGAATAATTTGAATGTCCCTAGAGAGAGGGGCAGGGGTAAACTGTGTGCTTTTAACTTGAATATGGATTTTTACTTGGTTGTTGGCTTACTGCTTAGTTCATTAATTAGAATGGGTGTTTATGTGCTTTGTGTTTGTGGGTATAGATATCAAGAAATGGAAGAAATAAAAACACAAGAGCCTTTCTCCAGTTCTATATTGTGATGAAGTATTTGTTTATTTATTGTTAACTACACACTACTTAAATATATGAAGTATATTTTCATCAACATCACAGTTAGATGATAGTTAAAAGGTAATGAAATTCCAGCTGTGATATATGTTACAAATATCAAGACTGAGATTACGTGGCATGATAGTAAAGTTGTTATATTTTGACCTTAGTGGCAGTGACTGTAATTTACTTGTAGTAGCCACTCAGTAAGGAAGAAGTAGCTATGTCTTTACCCTCACAGAGCTGCATGGCATGTAGTCTCCAGGTTCCGAGAATTCTATTTTCCATTTTTGAATAACGGTGTTGAAGTTATTGAACTGTGGTGGACATTATGGCAACTGAACCGGTAATGAATTTGGCAAGGAGGGAAAAAAAAGGCAAAGGTCAGTGGTATGTGTTAGAGACGCTGATGTATTGGTTAGAGAAAACAAGGTAGATTCATTGACTGGTATACACAAAGCAGTCCTTTCTCTAAATATTGCAAATAATTCTTTGCAGTCATCTTTATAACACACACACACACACACACACACTCACACACACACACACACACACACACACACACACACACACACACACACACTCCAGCTCTAGAAATGTACAATATGAGCAATGTTTATTGGGTTTGACTTAACAAGATATAAGAGAAATAAGTTATACTGAAACACAAGTTGCCTTCAAACTTTTATACGCTTAGAAATAGAATTGTCACATGTGGTTTCAGTACTGACTGGGGTACGATGAGGGTTTTCAGTAGTAATGTGTGGCCAAATGATACTCCTCCCAATACTCCCTAGAGCATACGTAAACTGGGTGCTATAAATACTGTACTTACTGGCTGTCAAAGCTGGTATTGATTATTACTTGGCAACTCAATATTAGCAGTAGGAGGTAATTTCCACTTTCATCTTATAGTAAGTCTAATGTAATGTGAGTTGGTATGCTTTAACGTTTTACTTTAGTATTGGTGTTGGTAGTGCTTCCTGAATTGTTCAGCTGCTCTCATCTTGTGATATATTTGGGCTTAAGGGGAAGTAAAAGGTAATATTTGTGCAGAAAAACTTCTGTGGAACAGTTGACCACTGTTTAGGAAGATGCATTACAAGAGGGAATGGATGTTTTTTTGTGATCTTCAATCCTTATGCACCATTTAAAAGTTGCATAGGTACATATACAAGTATTTTAGGGGCACTTTTTCCCCTTATATGTCTCTTCCTTAAATTCCCATGGAGTTTGGCTGTACACAAAGCGTCAGGAACTTGGATGCTGCTCTAACAGGGATTCTGGTGTGAAGAGGCAGATGACAAAGTTGTGAGGGAGAGGAATATTTATCACCATACCATTTTGGATACATGGCAGAGATCAATTTCTTTTTACATATAAAAATGATAATCCATCCTTGATTTGTGTAGATAATCTGCAATGGTTATAATTTTCTTAATTAGGAAAATTCTCTTTTCAGACAAAGGAGTAAATTAAACTAAATTTTTATTATTTAAATGTTCATAGCATTTTCAAGAGTAGAATTTGATTTAAAGAATTTTTATTTAATTTGGCTTATACTGAGTGTCCTGTGAGTTTTTCCTTTTTTTCTAAACTCCATAAATGAAAGATCACGTCATTCCAAGTTAAAAGTGTTTTAATGTGTTTTTTTCTCACAAGTTTGTAAGTTCTTGGGATTTGTACAGTGGTACTATGTTACAACAAGCATAGCTGCTGCAGTTTTTATTTTTTATAGGTATTTGTCATTTATTTATTTTGCAATAACACTCAGTTGAATTTAATATTCTTGTCCATGACACCTGTTCATGTAATTTCTTCATTTACAAAATCTCGTTCTCCATCATGGTGGCAATTACACTGTAATGTTGCTGCCGTTCTACTGACTAACTGATCTCTATCTCTCTAAGAACAACAAACCAGTGTAAAGAAAACATATATATCAAACATTTTTGCCATAGAATGACTTGATCGTTGATTTATGGCCATAACTGGAAATAAATATCTCAAGGGACATCTATATAAATATATATATATATATCGATATTTAGTTATACTAAAGTTTTTATTTTAGGTTTCAGAGAAATAAATTATTATTTTTCAGGGAATTCTACTCTATGATTTTTCAGGTTATTATAATTCATGATGTCTTTGGTGTATATGTGCATAATATATACACATGTCTTAATTGTAAGCCTGGTAAATGTCAATCTTGAAAACATCCTCTTTTAGCATTGCTATTTGAAAACTAGGAAATACTTAGCTGTATGATCTGCATTGTATTATATATATATATATATATATATATATATATATATATATATATATATATATATATATATATATATATATATATTATTCAATTATTTGTGGCATATGGTTGACTTTCACTGATTATGAAGTTCTAGAATATTTCTGCTAATCCATACCACTCATGTTGCTTGTTTTATAAAGTCTGCATCTCTGGGGTAAATGGTAGCAGATGTGTCTTCTGTCCTTCAATTTTAGACTTAGTTTTATAATAAAAGTAATCTGAAAGCTATACCATACATTGCAAGTCTTATTTGTAGTGACTAAGTTTTTTGTAATTTTGTTATCAGTATATTTAGGATGTTTTCATCTGTTCTCTCCAGGTAAACTGACATGTGAGTAGTTTGAATCTCATAATTTGTTATAATAGAAGGTTCCTTAGGTTAGGTGATGATTGGTTACATCGTAAACTTTCCTGAGTTTGAAATTCTCCAAATGACTGAAACTTGAGAATTTCGATGAATACATATCTGTTACTAATTTAACCCTAGTGATGTATTGGTCAAAACATTATAGCTCGGGTAATGCCCTCCTGCATTGCTGCTCTTTGTGTCAGTATTTTCTCAAGTTTGAGATGTTTCTTTTCTCTTTCATTGTTTGAATTACAATTAAAAAAAGGAAACTATGAAACAAAAAGATCTGTAATTCATGTATGGCAGTTCATATCAGGTAACTGAAAATACAAGGTATGATGTGAAAAAGCTGCTTGCTTGAGACCATGAACTCATTGAAGGCCAATTTTCTTGCCATAGCTACAGAGTATATATATATATATATATATATATATATATATATATATATATATATATCATATATATCATATATATATTAATAGAAGCAGAACAATCAGCTTTTGATTGCATGAATAAAGTATAAAGACCATAAACAGATAAAATCTCAAATGCTAAAGGGATGAATCAAAGTGTTTGGCCTTAAATATACTTATCACAACGCATCACTCATAAGAATGGAGGAAGCAGTTGGTGTGGTGGTGAGCTTGCTGAGGCCTCAGATGCAGTCAGTACATGGCAGTGCAAGTGAGCCCACAAGTACAGCTGAGTGGGCTTGCTTGCCACTTTAGCAAGATCAATTGTTGATGTTGGGTCGCGCATTGCAGCCTCTTGTCGCTGCCGGTGCTGGCTGGAAGGTCCGGGTGGCCCCCATGGTCGAGAGTCGCCCTCCACCTCCACTCCTACCACCATCACCACCCTCTCTATTTATTCTCTGCCCCAGAGCGGGATAAAGTCAAGCGCATGTAATGTTTGGTACTGAGCCATCTCTTGCTACGTTTTTCTCAGTCAATTATCAGTACTGCCAGTTAATTTTGCACTCATGATCAGTTATTTATCGACCATTACCAATTTAGTTTGATATCAAGATTTCTTAAGTATCAAAATATAGTTTGATTTAAGATACATGGAAATATTCTTGTAGAATATGGATTTTTTTCTGGAAGTGTACCAGTAACTTGTGAAATAACCTACTCCTACATCTTAAGTTTATGAAAATCACTAAACTGTAGTTGCTGGTAGGATATATTGGAGAATTATAAAATGATTTGTTTAGTAAATCAAGCAGATTTTTTTTATATAATGTATTATGTAGTCAATATTTTTTATTAATTCAAACTGATTCATTTTCAATGCAATGTCAAAGTCTGTAAACAGTGATATTCAGAAATGTCAACAGTTCATCATTCTATTCTATTGATGCATTTTTTAAGATTCTTTCTTTTGTATGTACAAGTACAAAGCATTGAAAGTTAGTCATGTTTGTGACCCCGACCCATCGAGATTTAAAATATCTGAGTTACCTTATTGTAATGATTATATGCATGATGAAAGCATATTACTTCTCAGTGAACAAAACTTACTTTCTATGTATTACTCAAAGAATTGAAAAAGTCATGGAAAAATTCAGATATTCTCACAGAATGAAAAACACTTCATGTGAATTTTTGTATTATACTTCAGTTGTTAGGGAAATTTGATGGTTCCCATCTTACCTTTGTTTCCTCATCACTTAAACCCCTTTACCTTACAGATATGGACATTCCCTTAATGTAATCTTTCTTTCTTGCAGGATGTAGGTTAGCAAGCTCTAGGTGGAGACCATTAAACTAAATTTGTTTCCAGGTGGCTGACTTGTATAGGATTTTTTTCAGGTATTGATGTGGGATTGATGTCAGTTAGTAATATTATTACTTGTTTCTTCCAAATTAGATTAAGAAGGACTTCTTCACGATGCTGAAAGAAGCCGACATTGATCGCTACAGTCGGTGGTCAGATGTGAAGCGCAAGGTGGATGGTGATCCCAGGTACAAATTGGTGGAGTCCGGAGTGCAGCGTGAGGACTGGTTCAGAGATTACATGATCAAGGTGAGTTTGAATGGAATGAATGCTCTCACACCAAGCAACGACTTTCATGAATCATTGTTTTGCTTTCCATTGCATCTTATTCTCCTTTCACAACTGAAGTGACATGAAAATAAATACATTTTAAATATTTCTCTCAACCAGATCAAAGAAGAGCGACGGCGTTCCCGGGACAGATCCAGGACCCGAGACAGAGACCGAGAAAGGGAGAGGGATAGAGAAAGGGAACGTGATAGGGAACGAACAGATCGGGACAGAGATCGCATGGAAAGAGAGAGGGAAAGAGAGCGTGGAGACAAAGAAAGAGAGAGAAGAAGTAGAGAGTCCCGGGACCGCAGCAAGGAAAGAGAGAGGGCTGACCGTAAGGAGAAAAAGAAAGAAAAGAAGGAAAAAGAAAGGGAGAAAGAGAAGGAAAAAGAAAGAGACCGAGAGGAGAAAAAAGAGAAGGAAAAAGAAAAGGATAAGGAAAGAGAAGAGTTTGAAACTATACCAGAAGAAGGGGAAGATATAGAGGAAAACCATAAGAGCGAGGTTAGGGGAGTCAAATTGTCCAGCATGGTATGCATTTTGTGTATAATTTTTTTTGAGTTTTCTGATAGTTGTTTATGTAATCAAAATCAATAGTCAGCAAGAAATTACCTGATTTTTCATTGATTGTAATTTAATGCAGTACAAAATTATCTTTCAGTTTGCACATGATCATATTTTGTTCCACTTTAACCTTCTATATGAAAATGTCATTCACTGTGCATGGTAAAGTTGGCTGAAACATAGAGAAACCATGTGGGAAGTAAGATATTGATATGAAGGATGTTTCCACTTTCAGGGCGAAGACACAGGCAGTGATGGTCCTGATGAGGAGCGTGAAGATGGAGAGGCCAACGAAGCAGCAGAGGAGGAGGAACGTGAAAGACAGAGGAGGATTGAAGAGTCTTTGAGGAAGAGAGAAGAGGAGGTTCAGAGGGCATTAGCAGGGCATCTACGTGACCGTGACAAGGAGCGCATGCAACACAAGCATGATGAAGCTGTGCACAATTTTAATGCATTATTAGCTGACCTGGTGAGTACAAATAAAATTACTCTGCTGCATGGATCATTTTAGCTACTCTCTAAGATGGGTGGGGAGTCTCCAGCCTCCATGCCATAGAAGGCCTGCAACGCTATTCAGAAATGCTACTCTTCAAAACCATAAGAGTTGTGAATGAATAATATGTCATAATCTTGAATGCACATAGTAATTTAGTAATGCAGACATAGTGATGAGTTTAATGGTAAGTTGATAATGTGAAAAAATATACTATTTTTTTATGGCTAGTGACTGTTGAAAATATTCAAGTGGCCCTTGACACAGGACAAAGGTTCCCCACCCTTGCTCTAAGAGATATCTCAGCCTGATACACAAGTATAGCAAACTTTTTGAGGAGAGACCACTGATAATAAAGACAAAGATTATTGATATGTGTGGGTAAAGTTTTGCATACAAAACAAATCTCAAATTCAGTATTTGACTTCATCTTTATTTTCCCCTCCAGGTTCGCAGCACTGATTACACGTGGAAGGAAGCTAAGAAGTCTTTAAAGAAAGACTCAAGATGGGAGTCAGCTGGGGCCTTAGAACGAGAAGAGAAAGAAAAGTTATTTAATAGCCATGTAGAAAATCTTACCAAGAGGAAGCGCGAGAAATTTAGGTAATGTAATGATTTATACGAGACACTAATAGTGGAACTTTGAATAATGTCCTCGAACTAACTTCAATCTTCTTACTTCTAGCACCTTCACCTTGTGAGATAGAAGGAAGTTATACTTGATTACTTCTTTCTCAAAAACCATCACAACACTATTTTTTATACTCTCCTTGTTTGTCTCATGAAAGAAAAAGAAATAACTTTCCTTGGAAAATATTGTCAAAAATTTCAAAGCTTACATATTGGAAAAGAAAATAAACAAAAATATTAATAGTAGTAGAGTACATTATGTGTGTGAAATTCATGAATCAATATTTTACAACTCAACATTCCCTACAATAAAATATTAGACTGACTGAAACATAATTGTATTTACAAGTATTCATTTACATCTTCAGTTTGTTAGCCTTTGGATGAGTGGACTTGACCTTGCCTCACAAATAATGTAGTGAATTTGTGAACCATTCCCACAACTTGCATTAAATTATCTTTTCTTCCTCCAAATTTTAGAGAGCTGTTAGAAGAACTGCCTGATCTGCATTTGGATTCAAATTGGAAAGATCTGAAAAAGGAATTGAAAGATGATCCACGCTACACCAAATTCTCATCTTCGGACAAGAAATGTGAAAGGGAGTTCCGGGAATATTTGAAGGACAAGTTGGTTGCTGCCAAAGCTGACTTCAGAGAACTCCTAAAAGTGAGTGATGATGATCTATTAGAATTGCACTGTTTTTATTATCAGCATTGTATTTCTAGGTTATGTAATGATGTTGATTTAGAAGAATGCTTCCGGAAAGAAATAGACCAAGGGGAACTCAGATTTTTGGATAAATGGGATTAGCCTTCCCCAATTAGTCCAGCTATTGGGGGTGGGGGGGGGGGGTTACTGTACTTTACAGGACACTTCATTGGTTGAATATGAAATTTTTCTAGGGCTTATAATCTGGTGAAAGAATATTGTCAGTGATCAGTCACTGGTTATCTCAGCAAGGTTATTATAATTGATCTTGATAAATGTTTTTATCTTTACACCCACCAATGATGAGTATTTCTTTTTCATATGAAATACCATAGATGGGACTCAGTCTACAGTCAACCTGCACACTACTGCTCTCTTTAAAGCACCTACATTCACACCACTTAAAATTCAATTTCCATGCTCTCTCCTTTCAAAACTATCATTCTTTTTTCTCTCTTCATAACTAATTCAATTATGTCTAGCTTATGATTGATATCTTATTTTTTGCAGGAAACTAAAAGCATCACTCATCGCTCTTTGAAGTTGTGCAGTGAGGGAGAGCAACATATGCGTGATATTGTGGAGGTTTTACGCAAAGATCGACGCTATCTGGTACTAGAATGTCAGCCAGATGAAAGGTCAAAAATTTTAATGGCTTATATGGAGGAGCTAGAGAAGAGGGGACCCCCACCCCCTCCCACAGCATCAGAACCAACTAGACGTAAATAGTTTCTTCATGGGTGGGAATTATCAGTGTGCTGTCATGTTGGGAGTAATTACAGTTTTTTAAAGTTACTATAGTTAAACACTAAGTTGAATATTAGTCAAACTTTTTTTTGTTGTTTTAATACATGTTATTGTAGTGAATGTATCTATTCTTTTGTTATTTTTTTTAATGAAATGTATGTTCACATGTAACCATGTAAGTTTTGATTATTGTAGAGAATACATTTTGGCAGATAGGCAAAATATCACTTTCTCTAATAGAAAATAGCAATCCTTGGTAACAGAGAGAAAAATCAATATTTTGAACAAAATCCATTTTGAAAATGGTGTCAGACAAATTATGGTGAATATTTTCAGATATTTTGAGTATATGTAATTTGTGAAAAAATAACCTGTATGCATTAGTCATAGTCATTTTGACAAACTGTTGAATGTAAATTTTGCATAAATGTAGCCTGATGGTTCTCAAATTTGAGAAGTCTAATATTAAAATAAACATACAAGACAATGAAATGAGTATCACTCACTATTATGACAAGTGTTAGACATGTAGGGTGAGCCTACAATACTTGTCATACATGATACAAGCAAGTATTGGGCCTTCCTGTGGCTTATGCTTATGGCAAAAATAACATGGTCCTCTTGGGAGTGAACTATTTTAGCCCAAAGCATCAGCTGCTACCTCAGCCTCCCCTCCGTATGTCTTGAGGTATGTGAGAAAGCAGTAACCTTTATTAATGCTCAATAAGATGTAATACTTTATGGTTTACTATAACCATAATGAAAGCATGTCCATCTGAGACTATATTGCACTGATCATAAGCCTCAATGAAGCCTGATAGCCTCCCACTGATGGAAGGCCATCAGTCTACAGTGCAAAGCTGAGGGATGCAATGGCAGGGGCTGAAGCTTTGAGTTAAGATGGTTCACTCTCAAGAGAGTCATGGTATTTCTAACCACGTATTGAACACGGATGTTTCACTGGTGTGATGGCTTATGTGCTCACCTAACAAGAGATGCCAGATCCAAATTTCTAGTGGAGTGGAAACAATGTGAGCTGGTCTCCTTTCTGTTGTTAAGAATGTCAGGACAAGACGAAACCTTGAGACCTGGTAAAAGCAAAGGTCAACAAATAAAAGTGATTGGATATACACAAATCCTATTTAATACTGACTAACTGAAATATCTTTTCCTTACTTAAAATTTTATTAAGTAATTTATTGAAAGTATTCCATGCTACATTACAAGAACATAAATATAGAATCTGTACAAAGTAGATCTTATTAAAGAATCCCACATGGTAGGCAACAATACATTTGTGTATTATTCCTTGTATAATGAAATTTGTTCTCAGAAACTAAATCCACAACGAACATTTTGCACAACTTTCTCTTACCATACTCACACTTAGCAACATTACCCTTCCCAATACATCACAGAAATGACAGATTCCCTAGTACTATATATATAGCCTGTCCTATAATGGAAAGGCAAGACATCTCACCTTGCATATACCTATACTCCCAAGGACAACAGCTACTACTGCTTAAGGGATAGGTACATCTTGCCTTTGACCATCTGTTTGGCAGGATTGATACGCTTGAGGATCTGTGCGATTGCGTGGACCAGCTGATCAGAATTAAGACCAGTTTTCTTGCACTTGAACTTCTGGAGCAATTCTGTGGTGGTCATGGGTTTACGCATGAGGTACCTTCGGATCGCTTCCTCAGTAACTCCACTGTCGCTGTGAACAAAGCACAAGAGTATGAGACAAAGTATGTGCAATGAGAAAATTAAAAGGTCAAAAAGGGGGGAAGAAAATCCAATAAATATAGATACATCTTGAAGAGGTCGCAGAAAGCAAAAACGACATCAATCGAACTATACATACACACACACACACACTCGCTCTTACATATATTCAAATAGGAATGTAATACCATTCTCAAGTTTTCATATAACAACGTATGGAGTGAATACATGAATTCTGTTTGAAAATAATGAAATAAAAATCTCTGGCAAGTGCTGCCCTTACCTTCCTGAGGCCACCATGGGGGAAGATGTGCCACCTCCTGCATTCCCTGCAGCAATGTCTCCACGTTGTCTCTTGGCTGATGGATCAGCTGGATTAGCCTTTAACTTCCTCTTAACACCTCCTTCCCCACCCTCCTTCTTACTGCAATGTCGTAAATCATGTATTATTCTCAGTTCAAAACATACAGTTTTGATCAATGAGAAATTAGTACTGTTGAAGTTACTGAAGATACTTAGAACAGTGACTAAGAAAGTTTTCTTTTCAAGTATGTATAGACATTATTGAGCTACCTTAGGCATAAAATTCTAGGAGAATGTGGAAAATAAATAACACTAATGTAAGAAAAGTGACACGGGTATGAAAGAATATGTAACATGAGAATGAAAGCAAAATTGTTGAGATGGCTGAGCAGAGACATATTGAATTATTAAACCTATGGATAAAAACACAAATGAAAGAGCAAAACTGAAATTCCTCTTCATACCTAGACCTCTATGGGGAAAAGAATCTTTATGCTTTTCAGCAATTACCCGTATAACAATCCAAGTAATGGAAAAACATGTCAATAATGGAACACTCACCTATCTGAATCTTTATTTTTCTTTTTCTTCTTGGTATTGTCTTCATCAGCACTAGTGTCTGAGCTCTTCCCTTCGGATTCTGAAGAAAAAATAAAATGTCTGTCATTTTCAATTAGTATGCATTTTCCTATAACATTCTTCTTTCAGGCTGACATTCTCTTTAAGCAAGATGTCAAATGTCATTGTCACACCAGGAACAAACAGAGAAGAGAATGAGGTACATGACATAATTAGGATGTTTGTATGATCATAACAGAGCATCAAACAAAGATTAGACCAATTTAAGGATGCCTCATTCACTATTGAAAACTCACCCTCCTTGTTAACTTCTGCCTTTTTTTCTTTCTTCTTCTTCTTCTTCTTTTTCTTCTTGTCTTTTTCCTCCTTATCTTCACCCTCCTTTTTATCCTCCTCATCTTCCTCTTCCTCTTTCTCTTTCTCTTCTTCATCTTCTTCGTCTGAGTTCAACAGTTTCTTGAGGGCGTCAGCTTGGTCCACTCCAACAAGCTCTTTCCGAACTACTTCATCATTTTCAGCATCAGAACTAAGAAAATAAAGGAATCACACTTAATAAATTCTCGAGAGTAGATAATTACTCAGGCAGTAAATCAGTAAGACACGTCAATTATGTGATAAACAGGAATAACATTTTTTGAAGTCTGATAATAATTTCGTAAACAAATGAGAATACATGATAATTTCAACATCTGTTAGGATATGTGGCAGGTAAGAGTGGATTCCAAGAAAGAGTAAATTTATAGCTGAGGATTGAATTAACTAAGTAATGTTTCACTGGGGGACTGAAACATGTAGGATTGATTGCCTCTTAAAGCTTCCCTTATTCTCTATGTTCTTATAGCAGAAAGATATAGGAGAATGGTAACAAATCTGTGGGCACGGCTGATAGAAATTGCTTTCCATGCCAAGTTTAGGTTTTATGATGACTGATAATGATGCTAAAGTTGGCATTGTACAAAATACTGTGTGAGTGAGGGACATGCTAAAATCAAAGTGTTTTTTTACTTACTCTGATGAATCACTAGAAATATAATCATGTTCTGCACCATCATCATATTCATCACTCTCCTCAAAGCAGTCTTCATCACTGTCTCCGTCCACATTCTTCCTCTTCTTCCCACCTGTACGAATACCAAGAAGATTCTAATTGTCTTGTAAATAACAAAATAAATTGTGAGAAATTTACAGATGACAGGCTACTTGATGAAGCATCCTTCCTAACCTTACTTTTAGCTAGAGTGACATATCAACTCAAGGGATTTTAATAGGTAAACAGGTAAAATATAGGTCAAATAAAAACTTAAAACTCACCTTGATGTGTTCTGTTCTTTGACTGCACCTTCTTCTTCTTCTTGGACGTATCTTCCTCCTCTTCTTCTTCCCGCTCTTCATCAGCCTCTGACCCTTCATCTGACATCCAGTCGTCCAGCTCAGACAACATCAAGGCTGTAAAAAAAATTCCCAAAAAAGATTTAGTAATAATGGCAAAAATGAATATCATAGGAGATTCACAATTATCCTTTAAAATAGAAAACCAATGAATTTAATTTATCACATTCATAATTTCAGTGAATTGTTAAGAGAATATGATTTTTATCCACCAGCTATTTCAAGTGATAGGAATAAAATCATGTTCAGAGATTGCATTGTTTCTCTTTACGTTTCACATAAAAATAGTCATTGACTCAACTGAAGAATGATAAAAAATAAGCCGAGATAAAAGTTAAAGCTTACATTTACTAGAAGGGCCCTTCTTCTTTATTCTCTCCTCCTCACCATCTGCTGCATCATCTCCCTCATTCTTCAGCTTTTTCTGACACATTACAGAGAAGTAGTTCATAATCTTATCTCTCCTGAAACAATAATAGAAAAAAGTTGACAAAAAAAGAAGAGGAAGTAGACAAGTTCAATTATTCTGCATTTCTTCTAATTTTAATTCAAATTACTCATGAGCTCTGGAATAGTTTTCTTCAGTTGAGAAAAACATGCTTGAAAACTTTACTGAAGAATAACACTATGTATTGCCTTACAAAAGTACACTGCAACAAAAGAATATAGCACCCACCTTTCAAATTCCCTTTCTGCCTCTTCTGCACTCAAGGCTTTGTACCGTTGGATAAGTTTGAAATTATACCATTCTTCCACTGGATATGCTTCAAATGCCCCATCCTTCCCCTGCATGAACACATACCAGGAGGAGTTCTCTGACACACCTCCCTCCCTGATGCCTTTGAACCTGAAGAGTGGTACAGTATCAGATGTCATACTCAAGGAAAAGTACAACGGACAGCATAACTTGTAACACAAATACAGCAATGGTATCTTTTCTCTTCTCAAACACCATTGCTTTACTGCATGACCCAAGAACGAAGCCTTACTTGGTTTCTTAGGTATGGTGCTACTTAATGGTCATAAAACTCACAGTATTGAAAACACTGAAAAATATCTATTTGTTCTAGTCTGACTTCCCCCTGAAACTTGAGAGGGAAGTGTACTCCTTTTCATAACTACTTCAAGAGAGGAGTATCAAGACTTCTCTGTAACAAAGCCATCATGTTTTTGCTTTCTTTTTCCTGTTACCTCATCATGAGTTATCATCTCTTTGTGCTCCTTCGACAAGAAGAATGTCAATTTTTTCACTTTGTTAAAAATATTATTGTTACAACTAGAGGAATGTATTACTCACTTTTTGCCACTCTTGCCAGCCACACTGAGGAGCCACGGCTGGTCTTCTGGTCGGTATTTCTTTACATTTATGCCATACTTTTTGCGACGCGCCTCCTCCCTCTGTTCACGTCCAAACTCTGATCCAGCTCCATACCTGCCAGGGAAATACATCCAGACAGTCAGGGAAAAGCAATCTCATTATCCACATCTATCCCATCTATCCATATACAAGACTGACAATGAAAGGGTTGGAAAACTGAACAGAAGGTGATCACAATTGAAAGCTTATCATCAAGCTGAATGCAAGTAACACTGGTGCTAGTACAGTGAAGGTTAGTTAATTATATAATGTAATATTCATGAGAAGAGAGCTGAAATTCAATGGTGGCAAAAAGAGATGGTAGTATGAGAGAGAGCGAGAGAGAGAGAGAGAGAGAGAGAGAGAGAGAGAGAGAGAGAGAGAGAGAGAGAGAGAGAGAGATTTACCTTGGCATCTCCTCCTCTAGTCCCTTAAACTCCTTCATGTTGTTCTCCCGTTCCATCTTGGTGTGTGCCCAGGTCTTGAAGTCCACCCCTAAGGCTGCATGGAACCGCATCATGTGATACTTCTTCTTGGTACTTCTAAAATTTGTCATCAAACATCGGAAAAGCTAAAATTCAGTACTTCCAAACATCATACAGCCTACTTACAAATAAAAGTTCAGATTGTATTCATGCTAAGTCTCTGATATACTTTTTTCTACGATTGAGTATTTCGATAAGCAATCCGTTACATCCCTTACGAGGCAATAATCTGTCTACCAGCAAAGCTTCTCTATTGTACTTATATAATGAAGATGAATACCATTACGGGAATACATTTATTCCCTATCATTTCTTCATTATATATTTCTGGTACGGCAAATAGCCACAGCATATAAGCACCCATCATTGCGTCACATATATTACCTTATTATTATTATAAACTTTGATCAATTTAAAGGTCAGTACATATATTTACAGGCTTAAGACTTTCCACAAGAGCTGTTTTCCCCACCTATGGCATATAATTGGTGAGGAAACCCTATTTCTGTCTGCAGCATTGTCAGTAATATGTACCATGATGATGTGAAGAAATGGTAGATGCTAGATAACAAAAAAAGGAAAACAGTATGATAAAGCACCAAACCTCAGGTATTACTCACTTTGGAACCCGCACCACATACTCCGTCACTGAACCCTGAAATGGCAGACACAGATTACTAAAATGACCACACCACTTCATCACAATACCGGAACTACAGATGAGATGATAAGGGTTTTATGTTGATGTATTTTGTGACCTATGTAGATGTATATTAGGTACACTCGATAATACTTGCTGTTATAAATAAATCTATCACTTTATCTATATTTGCCTGTACAAAGAAAAATAATGGAGGAAGTTGAAAAAGTCAGTTCCCAAGTAGCAGCGACAAGGTACGAAGAAAGTGCGTATTTCTATTCTTCCCTTCCTACTTAGCATTAAAGTCGTATTGATGTGGTGGCCAGTACTTATTAAAGGCTTACCTGAGAGGAGCCCGACATAATGGTGTTGGCTACTGCAGCAGGACCACTACCTACACCACACACCACCGCAGCTGTTGCCTCAGTCCACAACCTGCCGCCGCCGCCTCGATGGCCACTACACAACCTGGCGCTGAGATAAATCCACCTTATGTACTAGGGAATATATAATCTTACACCCATTAACCCCTTCTCTTCTCACCACGACAATTTTTCAAGGCCACAAAGACAACCAGGTTTATTTTCAGGTGTGTTTTTCTTTTAATAAACCGAAAATCTTGTCAATTCATCATCAGATCCCTAGAAAAACATCCTTTAAAACACAATCTTCAACTATAGCCTTTGGAAAGCAGCGATACCCCAAGCGCTTTTTCTGGATCCGTGCCTGTACAATATCATAGTTGTTATTGCATTATTTGCATTGTAGGTAGGAGGAGGAGGAGGAGGAGGGGAATACAGTAAAAATTGTAACGAAAGATAAAGTTTACTTTAGGGTCCCCTTTCAATTACTGGTTTTCTATGGGATATCTACCACTTCGGGCGTCAAAATATAACTATATTTAGTTTAGTTTTCCCTTGAATTATGAGGTATATTATAAAAAAAAATATATATATAAAAAAACCGTATTACAAGTAATGTATGGAGCAGTTGTAAGCATTTACAAAATGTGTGCAGGTGTGAGAAAAAATTTGATGAATGTGGCGTTCGTATAAGTGTGTTTAATTTTGGAGTTTTTAAGTTAATGTGTGCGACGTTGTGTGTGTTATCTGTCACCACCAAGGATTCTAATATCCTTGGTCACCACCATCGTATCTTGAGAATAAGTAAATCTGGGAGGTCTTTTTTATAAATATTTTTACTGTTTTATTTGTGTACAGTTCGAGCAAAGAAATAACGCGTTCCAGAATTGCAAGTATGATTATTCAGGAATGTAGAAGGATGACTGACATGCGGTACAAGGATGATGGTCGATCATGGTGGAGGTGAAGAGAAGTTGCCAGAGGCGATGAGCCTGCCTGCGCCTTGGTCTGCGATGAGGGTCGCGTGATGTGTGCGGTGTTGTTGTGGTGATCTAAGATGGTGCAATACTTATCTCTCATATTAATGGGATTTATGAGGCCTCCTGGGTACTCATATCTTACTGTATAAGAAACCAGCTCTTTAGGAAAATGTGGGCATGAGAAGGAACTAGTGTGTGTGTGTGTGTGTGTGTGTGCTAGAGAAACTGTAGTGCGTTATTGTCGTCTGCTTGTGTTGATGTCATGAAGTCACCTTCCTCTTGTGTGTCTGGCCCTTTTGAGCTGTGTGGCTCTTGCAGTGGTGCTGCTGATCACTTCCATGAGGTGAGTTGCCTTTTATGTGGCTTACTCGAGGTGAATTAAAGTTAGTTGAAAAATTAACACATTTGGCGGTTCTTGTTAGGCTTAGCGAGGTGTGTCATTGCATCACTGCGTATTCAAACCTTAATTTCTAGTTGTTAAACGAGCATGTATCGCACTCCTCTATTACTGATCAGTGAATACTGATAGCTCGTGATGGGAGGCCGTGTGGAGAGGGTTCACTAAAAGTCAAATTGCTGAAAAGGCAGGCTTCTGAACTACCGAACTAGCAACTGAACTACCGAACTAGCAACGAGGGAGGAGGGTGGGGGGAAGGGAGCAGAGGGAGTGGCGAGACAAAATGGGGGAGCGGAGAGGTGAATATGAGACAATCTCTCTTAGACAAAGAAATATTATGTAGGGGTGGTGCTGGGAGGCTGATTGGAAAGTTTCTTAACAGACGGAGGGGATTTGGGAGCGAGGGAGGTTATTAGGGTTTGTTGCTGGGTAGGCTACGACTGAAGGAAAGTAGAGGCAGCGATGTAGGCGGCGGGAGGGGCAGCAGGACGAGCGGGTGAAGAAAACCGACTTGGACGTGGATGTGGCGGGCGTGGGTGGAGGTCCAGAAGTGTTTTGTTGTTCGTTCATATTTTCTCTCAGTCTTGTAAGGAATATGCGTATGTTGAAATCTACATGCCAGAGTCAAGGAGTTTTTAATTTGATGAAATGTTACGCGGATGAAATGAGAATAATTATATCTAACTCGCTCACTGCTGTCATTGGGAAATATACATTACAAGTTCGAGTGAAACACGAGGTGAAAGTTTTTTTTGCGTAATTTGAAGAGATAAAGTTCGATGATAAAACCAGTGAGACTAAAAAGAACTTAAAATGGAACGCGTGACGAAACTAATACGACAAAACCGAAGGAGGATTTCGGTCTTTTCACTATTCATTTATTAATTTATTTTCGCTGCTTGTCCATGTATACAAACAGCACATCAACTCCTCCCATTCCTTTACTCTTCCTTCCTTTGTCACCGTTGCTCCGGCCGCCAGAGAGAGAGAGAGAGAGAGAGAGAGAGAGAGAGAGAGAGTCAAGTAATGAGGTATACTCCTGTTAAGACTGAGACATATGCGTGCACTGTAGCAGCAACACCAGAGTGATGTACGTATATAGTGTTCCTGGAGTGGAGAGCGTGTGGTGGTGAAATGAAGGAGAACAATTACCAAAGTTTTGACGTACATTAAGGAGGCTTGTCACGTTCTAACTTTCCCTCCCTGACTCCTGCTACTGTGGCTAGTTTAGATTGCTACTGCTTTGTCCCTGCCTGCACCCACCACGTTTCTATTATTATTATTATTATTATTATTATTATTATTATTATTATTATTATTATTATTATTATTATCTTTTCTATATTTTGCATAAGAGGAAGAGGAGTATTAGTGTTGGTTACTATCACTCAATGATTTATATGTTTTAAAACCTATAGAATGAAGAGTATCGTTGCTATTTCTATGTATCTTTCTCAAATACCGACTTGGCTGTGTGTTGGTGATGCTCCTAATTGAAAATGGTTATTCTATATGTTTAGTTTCAAATTTCGTTTTAGTTTATCTGCGAATGAAACGATATGAAATAATAGATCAGATGGAAAATGAGTGTATACGTGTAATGGGAATGTTAATTAGTTTGATCTTCCTCTTGTAGCAGAATCCATGTTGTATTGCGGTTGTGTTCAGGATGACCTTCACAGTGTACTGCTGAGGAAACAAAGGAGGTAATCTGGAATAACCATCGTTTTTCCCGCGTCTCCCAAAAGCTCCACTAATATGTCATGATGGGCGTGCTCTCTCTCTCTCTCTCTCTCTCTCTCTCTCTCTCTCTCTCTCTCTCTCTCTCTCTCTCTCTCTCTCTCTCTCTCTCTCTCGTTTTATGTTTTTAAGTGTCGAGATTGCTTCGTGTGTGTGTGTGTGTGTGTGTGTGTGTGTGTGTGTGTGTGTGTGTGTGTGTGTGTATTATGATTTTTATTCAGTAAAGTATTAGTAGCGGGTAAAGTCCCCCCATGAGTGGATATTAGTAAATGTAACACCAGTGTTTAAAAAAGGAAAAACAAACAACTTGCTACCAATTATAAGTCAATTAGTTTAGCTTCATTAATGACTGAATTGTTAAAAAATGATATCGAAGCTAAGATTGCCAAATGCCTAGAAGGAAATAAACTCATGAAAGACACAATATAGTTTCAGATGTCCTTGCTTGTCAAACTTATCGGAATTCTTTTATGATTTTTCTTTTATTAATAAGACGAGAGAAAAGCTGTTGGTGTTTTTTTCTACCTAAACTTGCAGAAACCTTTTGACTCTGTTCCTCATAAGAGACTCATCAGTTAAGTAAAAGCTTACGACTTCGCCGGAAACATCGTGAAATTGTAAGAAGATTGTAATAAGTGGAAAAGGGTCACAATGGCATAATGTAGTTGGCAGCATTCCTCAAGGTTCTTTATTAATGACATTGGTGGAGGAATCAATTATAGATCAAGTTGTTTCGTAGACGACTCTAAACTGACAAAGTAACAATAACGTGGTGAGGAACCTTCTGCTGTACTGTCGTATCTCTGCATCCTGTTGATAATTGCAAGTAGTTACCAAACACCTTTGCTAATATCTAAGTTCCTTTTGTTGTTTGGCTTTCCTTTGCATTCTTTTGTATTGTTTTTCACCCTCGTTCTCGTCTTCCTCCTCCTCCCTCTCCTCTTCCCCCTCCCCCTCCCCCTCCCCCTCCTCCCCCTCCCCCTCCTCCTCTTTCTTTTCCCCCATCACGGAAAATAAAACCTTCAGGAGAAACATGTGGAGCGCTGTGAGTACTGCAGGAATGGTGCAGTGGAGAGGAGAGGGCAGTGGGTAGGAAGAGCGAGAGAGAGAGAGAGAGAGAGAGAGAGAGAGAGAGAGAGAGAGAGAGAGAGAGAGAGAGAGAGAGAAGGGGAAGAGAGATAACTAATGGGAGAGCAGGAGGCGTGGCAGAACTACGCGGCATAGACAACAACAACAAGAAAAAAGACATTTCAAGTAGAGAGGAAGGAGACAGTACAAACACCGCAGAAATACCAAGAAAAGTGTAGAATAAAAAAAAGAAAGAAAGAAAAATCTAGACACATGATGCTACACGTGTGGCGGTAATGACTTGTCGTGCCAGCTGGCGGAAAGGAGGTGGTGGCGTTGGTGGTGGTGGAAGAGTAAGAACAGAATGATAATGATTACAGGGAGGAGGAGGAGGAGGAGGAGGAGGAGGAGGAGGAGGAGGAGGAGAGGCAACGAAAACAAAAGTGAGAGATGAAAGGTAACTGATGATTGGGATAATGATGATGGTGATGATGGTGATGGTTATGATAATGATGATGATGATGATGATGATGATGATGATGATGATAAGAAGGAGAAGAAGGAGGAAGAACAGTAAGACTAGGAGGAGGACAAAAAGAGAAGATAATAAGAAAACATCCCTCCCCCCAAAAGGGAAAAAAGGAAAAGGAAAACCATCCAAGTTGTTTTGATGGAAGAATTTATGTCAAGAACCTTTGTCTATCTCATTATAAGTGGATAGGAGCATTAAACACGTGACATCGACAACGGCATCATCACTAGTATAGGCGTTACCTTCTAAAGTCTCCCTATATAACTGCATCATAGAAGTATTGCACATTATTGACATTAATGTGTATGTGTTGTAACAATATCCAGCCACTCAGTACTGCAGGGAATCAATACAACGCCGGGCCAACCAACACTTTCCTTGGCTACGCTCCTTACGGTTGGTCGCTGCCAAACACCATTCCTCGCCTCGCTCCTCAGTAATCCATCATGATCGCCTCGATAAACCTTTCACATGCTCGTCAAACCGGCTTACTTTGCACCAGGAACACTTTCACCAGTACAAGTCCCCAGTCTGGGACAACACTGACATCGCTCGTCCTTGTCACAGTATTTTATTTCACCTCGTAGTACTACAGAACCCTGATCGTGAAAATATCTTTAAGTAATTCCCACTTCAAAGGGAAGCTGTATTATATGGCATTAGGGAAGAGGGAAGCCGTCACGAATATCATCATTAATAGGTCACTGTCAAATGCAGACCTCAACGCTTCCCCTGTACGATTATTCAAGTCGACTGGTGGATGCATTGTGTAGTTACTAGCGACGGCAAGGAGATCAGCGGGTTTCAGGAGTGAGAGAGGCGTGTCTTGCATAGTACTTGTAGGGTGAGCAGTGAGAATGTGGTAAGAGCAAGGAGTGAAGGAGAAAATCAAGAAATTGACAATATTAAGATGATATAAAAAAAAGTAGAGTTCGTGGATGTACACCCATCCAACCACACACACACACACACACACACACACACAATATGTTTGTAAAATGCATGTGTTTGAAAAAAAAATGGAGACTTTTCCTGTAAGATTTCGATTTATTAATGAATTGGTTAATTAATTAGCTAGTTGGTTAATTGAATAATGGGTTCTCTCTCTCT
>CM035204.1:12220516-12234056 GCA_020233015.1 Callinectes sapidus
ACCGTGCATGAAAGATAAGCGTGGTGAGAAATGTTGCCTTAGAAACGGGTTTGCGTTATAAGAGCGAAGAAGGGGCTTAAAGTTTAGGGTAAAGTAGGGGTGGTGGATGTCAAGCTGGAATTGATATAGTCCTGTCGCTTCTGTGGAAAATGTTAGCAAAGACGAAGGTTTAGGTACAAAATTTTCCGACTCTAAAAATGTGTTCGTCATTGTGGAAAGCTGAGTTCGAATCTTTGTGTGATATGTATAAAAAAAAAAGTAAAAAAGAAAAAAAGAAAGTAGAGGAAAGAACGCAAAATAAAATGAAGACTTCCAAATTTTAACTGCACGAATACATTAACTGAGAATCATAAACACAAAATCGACACAGAGGAATATCAAGAGCGAACACCAGCTGACCTTCATGAGACAACACTCCATATGTAATTTCCATCACATTATTGATTTTTCCTTTACCACCACATTACCGAACTGTTGAAAAATCCGCCTCGTATCGTTCGCTGGCCGTGACTCTTGATTGCAGCAGGTCCACATGCAGCGAAGTATTATGAAGCACCGAGAATGGCAAGGATCCCTCAAAAAAGGTAAATAACGCACAGTCCAGCCCTCGCCAACACTGCACAGGTGGAAGTGAAGGGCGGGAACTGACCTTGCTGCGATACAATATTAAAGTTAACTCTTTCACTGCGACGGACACCACAACACACTCCTAAAACAGCGAAATATGAACAAAAATAAAAAAAAGAAAGAAAGATAGGAAAGATAATAAAGGCAAAGAAAGATAGGAAAGATAATAAATATTGAGCAATTTTTAGTTAATAGAATGCTTTGAGATGGCTGTGAGTTAAGGCGAAAGATCTGATATGTTTATAAGTATATTGAACAGCGAAATCTGAACAAAAATAACAGAAAGAAAGATAGAAAAAAGTAATTAAGGACAGTTTTTAGTTAATAGAATGCGTTGAGATGGCTGTGAGTTAAGGCGAAAGATCTCTGGGGCGATTTGTTAATAAGGAAGATGAACCAAAGCGCAGGAAAAGTGATAAGGGAAATCAGAGCAGTATCAGTGTACAGTGCCGGTTTGAACTCACTGAAGGAGCACCAAATCTGACCATGATCGATAATTTGCAATGTGTGGAGGAATTTTTTGACTTGACGGGGCCTTTACTGTGTTTATATGTCATGATGTGCTATATATTGTTTATGATTCGTTATATCAGACTGTTCGTCTTGCCTTCACTCACTGTAGATCGTATTGTTGTGTGTAATTTTCTATTTAAAGTGTGTGATAAGTATTTTTTCTCCTTTGGAATGTAAGTTCTCTTCCTCTTAACTGTGATTGGAATGCGCAATACACGTCTCGCTTGTAAATGCACATTCTTACTGTACAGCTGCGGAATGATAGCAGTAGCGACGTGTGCTGACAACTCCGTCCCTATCCACTCTGTACCTCGCTACCTTCTCATAGTTGCCTTCCCTCCACTGTATCTCCTGATCTTCGTCTCCTCTGTATCTGCCTTCGCCTCCTCTCCAAAAGACACCCCCCCCCCCTCCATCTTTTTCTCTCTACCGTATCTCCCCTATCTTCCCTTCTCTTCATCTTGTGCCTTCGCTCTCTCCCTCATTTTTTTTTGTGTCACTGAGTCTTGGTGTTCTTTTCTCCCCACCGTACTTCCCTTCCTTCACTTCTTTTCTTTTTCTGCCTTGAATGTATCTCCCTTCTACATTTTCTGCCGTCAATGTACTTCCTCTCTTCATTTTGTACCTTCAATGTACCTTCGTTCTTCATTTTCTGCCTTCAATGCACCTCCGTTCTTCATTTTCTGCCTCCAATGTACCTCCTCATCTTCTCTCTACCGTACCCTCCGCATCTTCACTTGTTCATGTTGTGCCTTCGTTCTTTTCCTCAGATTTTGTGTCACGACTCTCGATCCTCCTGTATATTTCCTCTGTCTATTTCCCCAAAAGTCACAGGCTGAGGTGGGTGAAATAGGTTTAAAATAGAACATGAAAATTGGAGAATAAACAGAGTAAATGTGTTCAGAGCGTCGGACTAATGGTAGGGAGTTCAAAAATTTCTCGTTAGTAAGACTCTTCTTTTCAGTGTGAGAGAGGACGGTTATTTGTGTCATCCAAAGGTAATATCGCCTCAAATTCAGCTCATAAACACCGGACTGGATGCAGCTTTGCCCGGAACACTTCAGCCTTCCCTTCACGTTCCAATATTCTGAGTGTGATTGTCTAGAAATATTTGTGGTCGTCAGCATGGAAGGGTTCTCAGACAAGTAGACATGATAACACAGAAAAATGTATATAAATCCACACAATTAATAAAAAACAAAAAGAAAACAATTTTAAACCAGTGTACTCCAAGAAAAAGTTAGCAAATTTCGTGTGTTTTGTTCAAGTCAGATTTTAAACCAAATAAAGCATACTTAATTCCAGGAGATAGACATTAATTTTGCTACGACCTAAGAAGTTCCAGCCAATCATGTAATTCACATTGACCAGCAAGCTTCACTGTTCCGCTGAGCAAAGGTCACCCCAACATCTGGACTTCTGAAATAATTACTGCCAGAGAAATAGGTTTTAATCCCGCTCCTCTCTCTCTCTCTCTCTCTCTCTCTCTCTCTCTCTCTCTCTCTCTCTCTCTCTCTCTCTCTCTCTCTCTCTCTCTCTCTCTCTCTCTCTCTCTCTGTGTGTGTGTGTGTGTGTGTGTGTGTGTTAGGGGGTAAAAAAGAAGTCTCCTGCTCTAGAACATTCCACTTCACCTTTCTCTCCCGTCTTTTTGCCTTGAATCCGTGACCACAGTTATACTCGACAAGAATCTGAATGTGTAATGCGGGTACAGAAGACGTGGCAGCTTATAAATACCGAAATGTTATCGTGATGTAAAGGTTCCAGTCCAGAGTATCTCGGAAGTTTTAAGAAATGTGGAATTACGTCATCAACATTGACAGGATAACGCAGCCAGTCGCTGAATATTCTACCGTCAAAATGGCTCGATACACGGGTGGCATTATCATTCTAGAGGAGAAGATACTGATGTACTCATTGGACCAATTCAATGACTTGTAAAATATGCAGAAATGTTCCTCTAAATCCTCGCCTCATGATAACCTTGCCAGAATGTAGAATTGGGTGCGTTTGTGGTGTTATTGATTGTTTGAAGTAGCTTTAAGGGTGAATCTGTCAGAGAGAGAGAGAGAGAGAGAGAGAGAGAGAGAGAGAGAGAGAGAGAGAGAGAGAGAGAGAGAGAGAGAAACTGCATCCGATAGTGAGGGATGAACATTTAGGTTGAGAAAAAGAGTGAGGAATGTACGCCTCCATGCTAGATACCATCACCTCATTTATGCATTCAACACACATAGAGATTGGTTTCTGACCCGGAAACAGTAATCATTCCAGAGAAAATCACCATAGTACCTTCTCAGGACCCTCGATGGTAGAAGCAAAACGCCAGAGAGGCCTCCACTTTTGGGCATCCTGAAGAGGGATTGGATAAATAGGACAAGATACAAATGAGAGACTGTGATCGAGGAGCCCAATGGAGAAGATAGGGTAACAGCGTAAGCAGAGGTAGAGAAAATGCAAGAATGTTAAGCGTATATCCAAGACTGTCATGAATACTAGTAGAGTGTTGCTCCAGTCGTTCCAGGTCATGAAGGAGAGCAAAGTCAAAGGCTAGCTCACCAGGATGTTCAGTGAAGGGAGAAGAAAGCCAAAGATCATATTTAAAACACTTATCATGATTTTTTGGATAGCCTTGGATTCTTTAAGGACGAGTACCTTCAGTGAATCACCTTTTTTTCCTTTAAGCTTCTTTGTTGTTCCTAATCCAAATCCATACGAAAGAAAAGAAAAGAAAAAAAAGGCGCTTTTGGACGAGACAGACTGACAGTTGCTACATAAAAGCTTAAAGACACGAAGGAGTGACACCGTAGCATTTACAGTCAGACCTACAGACGATAGCCAACGGGAAGGTAAAATGAAGCAACACAGAGGGAAGAGCATGGTAAGGGAGGGAGTTAGATCCGAGAATGCCACACAGTTAGTTGAAGGAGATGAGGAAAATACGGGGAAATAAGGAAACCATCTTATACTGAGTGAGAATATAAGTAGTGAGGGATAGCGTTATTTTTCTGCTGGTTAGGTTGATGGTAAATGATAGTGATGATGTAAAAGACACAACACACACACACACACACACACACACACACACACACACACACACACACACACACACACACACACACACGAGGACCTTTTCCAGCTCGGGGTCATCGTTAAGTGCTGTATAATTTCCGTGATGAGTTGTATTTCATTAGAAGCTTTTCTTTTTTTTCCTTTCTATTTTTGGTGCGCCCATCACACACCACTGACATGGATGTTGGTAGTGGTGGATGTAAACTGCACGAACCCTCAGTCTACGCAATGTATGTGTGTGTGTGTGTGTAACGACGTCCTTCTATGGATTTCTTTCATGACGAGTATCCTTCCCTCAGAGTTCCTTCCCCCTGATCTAACTTTAATCTATACTTTTCATCTGTTAGTGTGGCGATTCTAGATGTGTGATTTATCTTTTATCTATAATTTCGTTTGAGTGATCAGCAGGCCACCGTACACACACACACACACACACACACACACACACACACACACACACACACACACACACACACACACACACACACACACCAGAGAAAATACTTGAAATGTGATGAAAAGTAAGGTTCCATTGAATTAATATTCATAGAGGAGAAAGGAAAACAGGTGTAAAGGAAGCGAAAACACCGAGGCAGCTAGATTTCCTGAGGCGTCAAGGAATTAATGAAAGAATTAGCAGAGGAAGGGAAGAGATGGATTCTGAAAATGTTGAATGCAGGATGGGGGAAAAAAATAAAAGTGAACCATTTGACTATCTTAAGAGTATTACATCAGTACACAAGGCAAGGTAGATCAATTCTTCATAGGAGTTCTCAGCCGGATTAAGTACATACATTGCACTCGAGGATTCTTTATTCTTACCTATAATATCCTTGATTGCATATGTCTGATGTCTTCAAGTTGCTATAATAGACAGGTAATGGATGATTGATAGGTAGTTTCTATTACCAAAACAGATAATATTAGGAAAGAGGCAAAGAAGAACAGATTGATATGGTCAGACAGTGAAAATAGGAGTGATGCAGTACTGTAAACAAAGTACAAAAGAACTGCAGCAAAATGGTTTATTGGGAAAAAGATGGTCAGTTTCACAAATGAGAGATTCCTGACAATAATGAATCGACTTTTCACTTCCACAATGATCAGCTGAGGCCATTCCTCTCTGCGTTCATAATGGTTGTTCTGAGTGGGAGAGCAAGGGAAGGGATGCGAGTGATAACAATTGAGGAGGATTCGCGGCGTAGGAGTGTTGGCAGTGGGGAGGTCTTCTGCCAACCAATGAAAGACAAAAGGACGCACTCGTGTATGTCGAAGTGGGTAAATGGCCAATTAGATTCGTTAACAAGCAAGGGCAGCTGCTTAATGGTAAAGGCGAACATATGTGTAGCAATGTTACGTAATTCTTTTTATCTAGTTCTTAGTTTCTGTGTATTTATCTTCACACTTTAACCCCTTCAGCACTGGGACGCATTTTTATATTTGTTCTGCTAATCATTTGTCGGAAGCTCATGTGGGGATTAAAATACGAGTAGTAGAAATTCTGTCCATTAACCTAATCTGAACTCCATAAACCCTTTCTAATATCAATAAAATCGTCTCATCATACTCAAAACTTATGTTAAAATGTGTTCCAGAGTGGTTTAATTACGTCATCCAATACGTTCGCTAAAATAAAAAAGAAAAAACTGAAGCATGCCTTTTAAGTTTTTTGTAATTTAAGTATATATTTAAAAAGTAGACATGCCTGCTCAGAAGTACGTAGGTTCCAGATCCACAATAATAAGAAGAGCAGTGTCGTTACAAAGACTGGCAGAAACACGATATTCAGAAATACCCTCAAAATGGCGTGTCGTTTATCGGGTGAGGCTGTGTTGGGTGTGATTCATGGGAAGTGTTTATAATATTACTGAACTGCCCGTCAATGCATCGCTCGTTAAATAATATTGTTGGAACATTTTTTCCTTTAACATTGTCACCACATTTTTTTTCTCCCCATATTGTTGTAACTGTTTGCATTTTGATCATGGTGGAAATATAATTGTTGTTAACTCTATCGCTTCCAACCGTCTATATAAGTACACACATGAACAACTATACACACAGGTTGCTGCAAAATAATAGTATAAAACAAGCTGCCATAAATGATTGTTACTATTTCGTTTCACATACAGTATAACTTTCCTGAGTTTGCGTTAGGGGCAAACTGTCACATGACGTGTCAGCAAAGGTAGACAAATCCTGAAGTTGGTATCGCCTCGTATTTTTCTATTAGTTACCGAACTCACGAGTGTTATATGTTAATGTTACAAAGTCTAGTGTAATCAATATAGCCCATGTTACAAGGCAGAAAATTTAAACTCACCTCATATAAGGCGTTGTGAACTCCTCCTGTTTTGTACGCATATACTGTATATAAATAAGAGAAGAAAAAAGGATTTTAATTTTTCATCTGTATCATCCAGGAACGTTTGCCTACATTTGTGATGTCAGGGGGGAGGCATAATGCTGCATGTATTTTAAATGAATCCTGAATTAATTTAGAATAATGAAAATTTGTGTGTGACGGGCATCGGTGCTTGAAGTGAATATTACCTTGAATGTTGATGGAAAAATTATTCACGGTAACGATATTAAGATAAAGAGGAGACGAGCGTTGTGTTGTTGACTCAAGACAATCACAAAGCGAATTAATATTTAACAAGTAACGAAGCCAAGAGGAATCAGATGTCTTCTGCATGTTGTTTCCTTAATCGATAACTGAAGCTTCCAAAAGTCTGAAAAATAAATGAAATGAGTAAATGAATAAGAAAAATAACATTGCTCTCTGGATCTTTGCTTGCTTTCGTCTGTTTCCTTTTCCCTTACTTCCAGCTTGACGACCAATCAGCCAACCAGCCAGACGCTCGCTCAGTCAGTCATCATTCTCTCTCTCTCTCTCTCTCTCTCTCTCTCTCTCTCTCTCTCTCTCTCTCTCTCTCTCTCTCTCTCTCTCTCTCTCTCTCTCTAGGATGCAAATTCATCTCTCGAGTTTGTTTTGGCTCGAAGAACGACAACTAATTCCGATGTTAATATAGACTTCTCGTTAAAACTTGAGGCACACAAAATACATGTCGTCAGTTGCGCATGAGAATGAAAACGAGGAATTAAGAAAACCTATTACACCAAGATGAAACAGGAGAATCATTATCATAAGTCCACTATTTATGTTTCCTTCCTTATCAGAACGAGAGAATCATAGGAGTCACTTTGAGGGGAAAATATTGTTAGAATCATCTTTTAGTTACGTGAGGACTTGTGCAGTGAGTGGGTGGCGTGAGTTGTAGTGAGTAATACCAGTTCGTGAAGTGCGGGATGGGTGTGAGCAATGCAGATGTGGCTAATGCTGAGTTGTGGCGCTGCTCCACCTTGAACGCTACTCACTGAACGTTCTTTTACCTTTTATTCTTTTTAACCTAACCTTACCTAACCTCACTCAACGTTTACCTCTGCTGGTGTGCTTGTTTTATTTATCTATTGATCTGCAGAACTTTGTGTATCATGTGCCATTCCACACGGTTAAGAGGTGCCGTTGTGTTTTCTTTGGGTGTTGTTGTTGTTGTCGTTTATTGTTGTTGTTGTTGTTGTTGTTGTTGTTGTGTCTTCTTGTCTGTTGCCAACAAGACTGACTTCTTAGGTGAAAATAATTTACTTAGAATATTCTGTGCTCTTATATCTTTCTTCCTCTTTATTATTCCTTCCCCCATCATTATCACCACAATTAACACTATCATTTCTTCCTCCTTGTCCTTCTCTTCATTTTTCCCCCTTCCTCATTCTCCTTTCCTCTCTGGCTAATACTCTCGAATGAATTACTTCTAAATCATATGCACACCACCATTCATATATTTCACACTCCTGAAGGGGGAGAAAATGTGTGCTATTTTTCTCTGCCAGTCTCCTTCGATTAATTCATGACCACTTTGCGATGGTAACTATGGGATGTATAGAGTGCAGGTAACGAGCCCGCCATTGTGCTCAGCAAGACGTGGGCTGACGAAGACAAGAGTGTGGTAATGTGAGCGTAGTGCAGTTGTGAAGCAAGCGTGCAAGGGGAATGAAGTATTGAAGGATTAGTATGAGTGAGGCTGGATGGAAGGTGATACTGTGAAGGGCGAAGAAAGAGGACTGACTGATGTATTAATGAGGCATAGATGGAGAGTGAAGCTAGGAATGGAGAAGAATACTGGTGATACTGGTTAGATACAGGGAAGGTCTCTTGTAAAACAACTCTTGTAATATTCTCCAGGAAAATAGATGGCGTATCGTTACCCCATCCCTGTTGTATTGCACACTGTATTGTACTCATAGGCAACTCTATAGTAAATGTCACCGTACCGCTGAGCTCACGCACCAATGCTATATAACTATTCGGCAGTATGGTGGTAAAAAGCGGACCCTCATTTATTAGAAAAAATATCCTTGCTGACATACATGTGAACAGTGTTAGTGACTGTGACTCGCCCATAATAGTGTACCCCTTTGTAGGCCACGCGTTTGTCTGTGTCTGTGTCTGTATGGGTGTTGGTGGCCGGGATGGTAAGCTCGTCTGCTCATCTCACGTCCTTGGCTCACGCGGTAGGCCTCAGCACGTGCATTCCACTCATTCCGAGGACCTGTGGGGGATCAGAGCGCCCATGCCTGCAGCTTACAAGGTTTTCTTCGCTTAATCTCTCTCTCTCAAAAGAAGAAGAAAAATGGCTTGTGCATATAAGAAAGACACGCTTGAAGATGCATTGAATATTGTTTAAAGGCGGGCCAGTTGAAAGTGAAGTTTTTGGCGGTTAATATTGACACGAGGAAGTCATAATTTGTGACTGCTATATCTTAAACACAACGTTCCAATGGGTTACTATGTGATCCCTGAAAAAAAAGGAAAAAAAATACAGGCCATGGTAAACATATAGCGAGTGTCACCATTTCACAGGAATTAAGAAACAAGCAGGAAGTGAAACTATACATAGCTGTTGCCAATGAAAATACTGAGTCGTTGATGAAGGAATGGTGGGACTAAGGATGCGAGGACTTGCTTTACCACGAATATGGCGACGGGTCACACCAAACTATTTATTTTATTATCATTTTCCTGCAAACTAAGGAGTGTTTCTTGATGTCATCTCTAAAGGGGCTGTCAAACATCTTGGGGCAGACCGGCACTGTGTTTGTGGTGAAGCACATCCCCGGCTCTCTTATCTTGACATTTTCTGGGTAGTGACGTCCTGTAGACACGGAAATGGTGAAGCGAATTTTGTTGAAGCTACTAAAGGTGAACTCTGTCTATCGTAACCACTTTATTTCTTTTTCAGTGGAGGTGGGACAGAGAACGTTCCTCCATTTTGCCTCTACTTGTCATCTACTTCCCCTTGGCTTTCCTGTTATTCTGCGCTGAATTGTGAGTATTTGCTGTTAACTTTTAATGAATTTAATCATTCTCTCCCTTATTGATTTAGTATGTCATTAGCTTCCTTTTCTTTACCACGTCTCTGTTTTATGTCCCTTGATGCGAACATATGTAACGTCTCACCAACATTGGGGAGAGGAATTTGCAATCTATCGCTCATATAAACTAAACTCTACTTTTTACAAACTCAATGCGCTCCTTATTAGTCTTATTATTCCACAATATCGATAATTCAATGTGATTCAATGTGTGTAACAGAAGATCTCATTTTATTTTATTTGTTATTGTTTTTTTTCGTGTGTTTGTGCGTGTTCATGGTAATTGAAATGGGTGATTATCTCGACCCACCATGAAAATGTTTCCTTTTCATACCATATTGGATGGTTATGATTGTACTGAGGTATTCTAAAATTCTCTCTCTCTCTCTCTCTCTCTCTCTCTCTCTCTCTCTCTCTCTCTCTCTCTCTCTCTCTATCTCTCATCTCTCATATGACATCGTAATATTTCACTCCTATCTCCCCTCTTTCCTTCCCTCCCTCCCTTCTCCTCCCTCCGTACCATTTCCTCCCGACCTTACCTTCCTTTCACTCCTTCCCCCCTCTCTCCCTGTCTCCCCTCCCTCAGAAGTTAATGGCACAGCACCAACCATTTCCCCTCACTAATGAATTAACGAGCTAACCACACCCTCAGCACACACACCTCACTAACGACCTTGTCACGACTCCCCTCACCTGGTTTTCCCCTCACCTAGTTTTCCCCTCACCTGGTATTCGTCTTACCTGGTCTTTCCCCTCATCTCACCTTATGATTGCCACCACCCCTCACTCACTTGGTTTTCTTCATTACTTTGTCTTGTTTTGGTTTTTCATTGGTGTAATCTTCTCACTTTAGGTCATTAGTTCTCTTTTTTTTTACCAGTCATGCTCTTTCTTACCGTGTTATATTTTCTGATGTTTTACGTTCTATCTATGTGGTCCCCCATGCTGGTATCACCCCTTTTAGTCCTATTATTCTTCCAATGTCTTCTTACCTCTTCTCTTACCTTTATTTCATCTCTTTATGTTCTACCCTCTTCTTAACCTTGGCCCAGTTGGATGGCCACCAGCTCCGTGTGCAGCGTGGAGCAGCACCACTGGTCATCCATCAGCTGTCTAGTCACGGGGAACAGCAGCAGCGGTGGAGGAGGCGCTGGGGAGAGAGGAGACGCAAATTAATATTGTTCATCAGTTAAATACATTCACTTCATTCGGTTACAACACAAGAAATGAAGGGAAGAAGATGCTGCAACAAGATATCACATCTGTATGTGGCAGGTCCTGTAGCAAACAAATATACCGAAAGATTTCTACCTGTTATCTATCCCCTGCCTATTGATTAAGCACACACACACACACACACACACACACACACACACACACACACACACATACACACACACACACACACACACACACACACACACACACACACACACACACACACACACACACCTCAAAATACCCGAAAAAATGACTTCACAATGCTAGGTATGGAGAGCCAATATAACAGTACTACAGCACCACACACACACACACACACACACACACACACACACACACACACACACACACACACACACACACACACACACACACACACACACACACACACACACACACACACACACAAACACCTCAAAATACCCGAAAAAATCATTTCACAATGCTAGATAATATGACAAGAGCAACTATAACAGTATAACAGTATAACAGTATCACACACACACACACACACACACACACACACACACACACACACACACACACACACACACACACACGGTAAGCATACAGTAACTCATGCTATATATGGCATATAAGTCAGGAAGGCAAGGGGGCAGGGAGGCGCCCGCTGCCCTATGACGTCACAGCTGATGACGTCACAGCTGATGACGTCACGGCTGATGACGTCACAGGTGCTCTATATTTACGTAGCGTAAACCATTTTAAAAATGACCCCTCGATAAAACGATGTCAGATCAAACTAATGTATCTGTTCCGACGTGATAAATAGGATAACTAATTCCCAAAGTATAAACACACTCCTAACAACAGTAATTCTAAAGAAATTCTACGGGAAAAAAAACGTGTTTTATAAAAATATGACCCTTTTTAACACTCGTTAAATATCCATTAACTACCACTTCAAAGGAAACAAAACCCATTTCAAAACAATTGATTAGTTATTCTTAATTATTTTAAACACTTTAGAGTGAGTTAGAGGCAGAAATAAACTATTGACAGGCTGATAAATAAGTTATTAATGTAACTTTGACACCGCTAAATAACACTTTTCCTCTCCACTCATTTCACTGAAATTTAGGCATAAAACATCATTGTATATGGACTACCTTTTGCAAATAATAACAACTTGATACAGCCTTAAATAAAAAAGGGCATTGGGCGTTCCAAGAAATTTAGCGCAAAAATCCCCTCTTATTTACCACCCTAATAACGCCAACCACAGCTATCTCCACCCCTTACACGCACGGAAATGACTTGAAACTCACCGCAGTATTCATAGAAAGCGTTAAATTTGACTATTGATCCCAAATAAACAGTCCAGAAACGAAAAAAATATCCTGATAAATGAGCCGGATGGCGGAGGCCCTGTGGTGGGGTACGGCCCCCCTCCTATCTCACTCCCACCTTCATTAAACTTAAACTTGACCACGAAAGCTATGTCTGAATGGCTCATATGAAACCTTAATACCATTGCTGCATACTGTGAAAAAAAAGAAAAGCTGAGGAAATGAGGAAGAAAAATAGAGAAAAAAAATAGTAAGGAATCTAAAGAATAGGAAGGAAAAACACGAAAATTATTGGAAACGAAATACAATTAAGTTATGGGAAAAAATTAAGCATGTAAAGTAAGGAAGAATATGAAAAAAAACAACACAAAATATGAAAATCTAAGAAAAACACGAAAATTATAAACAAAGATAGAAATAAGGAAATTATAGAAGAGAACAAAAACTGAAAAAATAGGAAAAATAACCCCAAAAGGAAGACTAAGGAAGAAGAAAAAAAACACAAAAATGATAAGAAACAAACATACCAATAAGGAAGTTATGGAAAAGAAAAGAATAAAAAGAAAAGAAAAAGAAAGCTTGACACAAACACACTGGGAAAACACCGTCACTGCAATCTTGCCATCTACACTCTTCTTAACCTTGTCACAATACCCCTCACTGTTATCTTATCTAATTTATCTTAATCTAATCTAACCTAACCTATCCTTAACTAAACTAATGTAACCTTACCTAAGCTTAAGTGATCTTACATAAAGTATCTTAATTTTTATTTAACCTAACCTGGTTTGACCTTACCTAACCATTACATCTTAATTTAATCTAACCGAAACTAACATACCATAACCTAACCTAACCTAACCTAACCTATATTGATTTTTATCTAACTTAAACTGACTTCACCTTACCTAACCATTACATCTTCTTGAATAGTGGAGTGACCTTGCTTAAATAAAGAAATTAAGAAATAGGAAAAAAGAAAAGGAAGTAATATACATAAACTAATAGAAATAAAACACTGAACATAGACATAACATTATAAAGCAAAATAATCTAAAGGAAACTAATTTTACGTGAAGAGATTAAGTAAATTCAACCTCATTTTGTGTAATAAATTCCCTTTGTGTGTTCATTTACCTGTTCAGTGTGTTTTGGGGAGGGAAAGAATATATAATTATGAAAACATAAGAGAAAAGAAAGAAAACTGATGGAAGAGAAAATAAGGAAATATAGAAATAAAGTATGTTGAAATTAAAAGAATAATGAAAAAGTGCTAATCTTTGTTATACCTTAAATTTAAAAGAAAAATATTTTTGATAGACGAAAAAAATAAAAAATTTGAAAAAACTGAGAGAGAGAGAGAGAGA
>CM035204.1:12234076-12247168 GCA_020233015.1 Callinectes sapidus
TACCTAAGTAAGATCACGTCCCCTATAACTTGAAATGTCTCTGTTTGTGGTTAAATGGTGTTGATGTACGTGGTGTTTTGTTATTGATGTTGGTAAGGCTAACTGCTGTACCACACAAAGGGTTTAGTCTCTACCGGTCAACGGAAAATAATAAAAAAGAAAAGAATGGTAAAAGCAAGCCTACTGAATACCCGTTCCTGAAAAGTTAGATAGCAAACTGATTTTTTTCTTTTTTTCTTTTTTTTCACTTTTTCCTTATTTTGGAGGAAGAATGTATGTGTGTAGTTAGTGAGGTGCATGTAGTTTTGTGTGAAGGAAGCGAATTATCTTTAGAGGGTATGATGTGACTGGCCCTCCCTTGTGTTGTAAGGTAGAAAGGGAAACGTTTAGTGAGGTCACAGCTGCCTCTTATGATCAGTTCACAGCGTCTCCTGAACCAATGCTGTTACACCTCGCTGGGAAGTCGAAGAGGAATAAGGTACGGAAAAAGAAGAGATCATATTGAAACTCCTTATAAATTCAATTGCTTTATGGCTTTGAGTTAGAGTAATAATAATGTAAGGCTGTTAGTGAAGTCGATAAGGTCTACTACAATGAATAAATGTAATGTTTTCATTCATTTATCGAGGTATGAGAGAAATATGACACGGAAAAAAAAAAAAAACACAGAAACAAAGGAAAAAATAGCAACAAAGGAGAGTGTGATACAGAAAAATAAAATAAAACAATACATTTCTGTGCTTCCTATGATACGTACTTGATGAATGTGCTGCAATATAAACGTAGTAAGAAATGTCTGTGTTTGTGGAGTCTATTGTGTGTTCCGTATTATCTGGGGAGTGGATGGGTGGATAGGAGTTAGATTGCCAGATTTGTATTGGAACATTTAGCCATTTTCGTGTGTTTTTGGTCTTTTATATTAACGAATAGGTGAATTAGTGATGATGTTAAGTAATTAGGCAGTGAATATAAGATGTAATAGAAGAGGAATCTATTTATAATTCCGTTAGGCATATTTACGTAAATATTGTTACGTAATAGAAAGATAATAGGAAGTATCTATGGTTCTGTGTTCTTTACGAGTGTATTGTAGTGTGTGCATTTTGACATGGTTAGAATACACTGGAAAAGAAGAAAGCCTTATCATAGCAGAGGGTTGCGTGAGAGAGAGAGAGAGAGAGAGAGAGAGAGAGAGAGAGAGAGAGAGAGAGAGAGAGAGAGAGAGAGAGAGAGAGAGAGAGATTACACACACACACACACGTTGGGTCAGAATTTTCTCTTTTCACTCCCACTCTGTATGTGTGTGTGTGTGTGTGTGTGTGTGTGTGTGTGTATGAGTTGGCGCGCGAGGTCCAAATTTTCTCTCCACACACTCGTCCTGCGCCACCCCATCCCTGCCTCAGTAATTTCGCCTCACCAAAGCTGCAGAAAAAACAGACAGCCTCCCTTGGTCGTGTTGGGATCTTTATTAGCTCTCTGATTGGCTTACTAAGTGAGCCCACCACCCTATTCCGCGCTGGGTGAAGCCTTGGCACCAACACTCTCACAACCTTCAAGCCAGCGAGGGAGGCAGTGTCCTGTGTCTCAGAATGTAGTCTCCTACCAAGGTGAAGCCTAGCTGTACAGGAAACGCAGTCTGTAAATACAAGGCGATGATTATTGTTATTATATCCCTTTATTATTATATATCTCATTTGGTATTACACTTTTCTCGTGGCCGTTCTCTCAGTTTAAGAACCACAGCTCTATAAACAGTATGATGAAAGGGAAGTTCTCCTTTCTGCTACCTACATGTCTAGAAACAACAGTACAATGCCGTGGCAACATTCACAACAGCCTCTCTCCCACCACACAGATGCGGCACCATTACAGAGGCTGATCCTTCCTCAATATTCAATAGGAAGTGAAACGATTCGGGTGTTTAGGATACAAAGCACATCGCTTCACTTTGCTGCTTTAAAGTCAAAGCGAGGGGGATCCATCTGGCATTCACAGCGAGCGTTACTAAGACATCAGATTATCGCCACGGCAAAATTTCCAGGTACCGAGAGGTGATGGGGATTGAAGTTAGAGCCTCGGTGGCAGAGAGAGAGAGAGAGAGAGAGAGAGAGAGAGAGAGAGAGAGAGAGAGAGAGAGAGAGAGAGAGAGAGAGAGAGAGAGAGAGAGAGAGAGAGGAACAGGCTCATATTGTTAGTGTTCAGACGTTGGGGAGTTTTAAAAGATTGGATAAGTTTATGGATAAGGATGATAGGTGGAATTAGGCTATTTTCACAGAGCTACCATCACGAATAGATCTAGCGGCTTCTTGTAGCTTCCTTTCTTATGTTCTATCATATTTTGTAATCAATCTTCATCTAGACCCAGTGGTTCTGCTCAACACTCAAATCATACCAGAGCACAGCCTTCCCACACCTCACAGCCACCTAGACACTCCAGTAATTCCACCCAGACACACCCAATCGCTAATCCCTACTCAGACACACCCAGACTGCGCCTCCCTCTCAAACACGTTCAGCCAGGCGCCCCCACCCTAACTAGCATTCTCGGGACACGCCCACCCCGTGCACTCACTGACTGGGGACTGATGTAAATGGCGCTGCGTTCCCCGGGGTGAAGTAAAGCAGCGGGGTAGAGTCCAGGAGGCTTTGTTCGGCGATAACATTTCGTCTGGAGCTCCGCCGACCGACCCGCTGTGCCGTTTTGTTGGGCTTTGTTAGGCGTCGATGGAGAAAGGGAGTGGAGGATTAGTCTTCCGCGATCCCTGATACCACTGATGTATGGCGAGGAGGGGAAAGGGAAGGAAGGCAGACGAGGGAAGAAAGGAGACGGACAGGTTGTGTTACACTGCGTTAGGTTTAAATGCAAGCCGCGTAAGTATTAGGCTGTGTTCCTATAGCCTATCCGGCACTTCTCCTGTATCGCACACTACCTCAATTATAGCAAGTTTTGTCTTCCCAGCAGCTTTGAAAGAAAAAGAATATTGAGTTCAGTAATTTTATGGATATTTGAAACTATCGTTGTGATAGGATTGAAGTAAATTTTCACATGTTCACACACACACACACACACACACACACACACACACACACACAAACACACATATTGGTATCTTTCTGAGACTCTTTCAAAACCTGTACAAACATGTTCATACCTGAAACCTCAATGGCTTACTTTAAGGGTCATTAGGGCCAGCCAGTGCCCGATAATGAGTAGAACAGGTGCAGGTGTAGATATTGTGGCGGCGGTGGTTCTCCTTCGCCAGATCCTCCATGGCGGGAGTGGTGGTATAGTGGCAACGCTCAACTAATTCTGGGTATATTTATGCTTCACAGGAACATTTTTGTACACTGGGAATACTTGACTTATTTTGTTCAGTGTTACGAGTGTACAAGTGTAATGGTGGTAATGGTGGTAATAGTGGTAGTGGTGGTGCAGTAGCTCAGTGAGATTGTCATACAACTACTGCGGTTCAACAGGAATTCTATTTGGCTAACGTCAAAGTCACGCCCCATTGTAGCTGTTTTAATAGTATAATACATTTGGTGGTGGTGGTGGTGGTGGTGGTGCGACACTGGTGTGACAAGGTGTCTGCTCTGCGTCGCGATGCAGCGAGGCAGGGCGTGGCGCTCCAAAAGTGTGGCAGTGTGGAAAGCGTAATGTTTGTTGTGTGATTTGTTCCTATTCTAACGTTACATTATTCCCATTTTGTTTTTGTAATTCTTCTTGTATCATTCTTTCATTGGTATTTCAGTGCTTTGATTCGAACTGTTTCAAGAGAACTTTCCTCATAAGGTTTGGTTTTGACTTCATTCTTTGGGGACCAGCACCTCCAGTGGCCTTCATTCAGCGTCTTTTGTAGCACTGGGACAGAAAAACAACCTTAATATGATTTATAAAACATAATTCTGATATATTGCTAATTATTATTTTGTTCTACTCAGTTTTTTACTATTTCACAATAAGACACACACACACACACACACACACACACACACACACACACACACACACACACACACACACACACCATTTAATGACTATAATCCTCATCATTATATAAACTTAAGCCCTAATTTGTCTTTGTATTTTCTTTTTCGTGTTCTTCATTCGTAATTTTTCCTCTTCCCTCGCTCCACTTCCTGCTGTCGAGGCTAAGCACACACAGGAACATTTAACTCGTGTTGGCGGATGATTACGACCTCGTTAGCTCTGATATGTACGTGAGTGGATGGCCCTAAGATGGCACCTCTCTCTCCTCTCTCTCTCTCTCTCTCTCTCTCTCTCTCTCTCTCTCTCTCTCTCTCTCTCTCTCTCTCTCTCTCTCTCTCTCTCTCTCTGAGGGTAATCTCATAAGATAGTTAATTACATAAGTAAGAGGCATCGACAAGGCCTCAAGGAGAAGGAGGACGAGGAAGAGGAGGAGGAGAAGGAGAAGGAACAGGCAGAGGGGGAGTAAGAGGAGAAGGACGAGGAGGAAGAGGAAATGGAAATGAAGGAGGAAGATCAGGAGAACGAGATATAGGAGGAGACAAGGAACGAGGGGGAGGAGGAGGAGGAGGAGGAGGAGGAGAAGGAGGAGGTGAAACAAGAAAATGAGAATGGATGAATACAATGAAAACTTAAAGAAAAAAACCGTCAACGAAAATAGAAAACTTTACATTTGAACTAGAATTCGATATTGTTCAAGTTCCATGTTACTTGATGAAATAAATGAGAACTAACTTTCGTGTATACATTCTCTTCGTAAGCAGCTTTCTTCCCATAGTGTATTTGGAATATCATCATTATTACCTTTAATCACCTTCAAACATTTTCACACGTACGTTCGGCATTTCATTTCAGATTTTCAGAGTACACTTATGCAAGAGAACTGATCTACTTTTCTTCATACTAACACGTAAATTTTTGTGCTGTGTTTGTGTCATTGTCAAAAATCGTGATATAGTTTTAGTTTTAGACTTTTGAAAGCCACGATTTCAAGATATCTTCACACACAAACACACACACACACACACACACACACACACACACACACACACACACACACACACACACACACACACACACACACACACACACACACGTATACCAATCTATACATTCTATTCATAAGTGTAAAAAAATATTGAACGGTGTCTAGGCATAAAACCTTGACACTGTTTTCTCTGTCCCTGAGCTCCCGAAAAATGGAAGCTTGTGCAGGATGGTGTGTTAACTCTTCCTGGAAAAAAAAAGAAAGAAAATGTCCTTCATCACGCAAAATTTCAAAATCTTGCTTGATCCAGCGCTTCTCGTGACCCTGTCGTGTATCCCAAAATATCTATAAACGTTTTTTTCCTTGTCCTTCACCACCAACCGCACAGTTGCTGTCTCCTCTCTGGTTAAAGCTGAACACTTGGTCCGCATTTTCTTGACAATTCCACGTTGAATAATTGTCAGGCTTCTTGTGTCGTTACTTTCACCTTTAGACTTTATTATGTTTGACAAAGGTTTCCGCTAGTACCAATGGTCATTCTGGTGGCGGTGTACTTCTTGCCTTTGTCCTTAAAACTTTTAGGGGTCTTTACTCACACGTCACAGATGAAGGGGAAGGAAGAGAGGAAGGCCGAGAAGATGGATGGAATGCGTGGAGAGAAAAAGAATCTGATTGGAGATGAATATGCTGATAGTGGGCTGTGGAAGGGAATGATAAAAAATAGCGACCCCGTATAAGGATTGGAAAAGCTACAGAAGAGGAAGAATAATAAAAAGAAGAAGAAGAAGAAGAAGAAGAAGAAGAAGAAGACTCACACGTCACAGAGGAAGATCTAAGAGTTGGCTCGTTAATAGCACTCGTCGTTTTATCAAGTCCACTTATGCTCTTTGACGTGATTTCCACCATTACTGTAGCATCTCTAGTCTTTAACACCTGCACTCATTCATACTTTATTTCTGTACCCACGTAGTATTGCCTACCACTTGTCGACACACCTTACAACCAATCTCCTTATCACTTATGCCTATTTGTCCTCTTTTCTTACTCTAGACATAACCCCTTTCTATTTTTTTCCTTTATATGCTACAGATGAAACACGCGGAGTTTGCCTTTCCGAAGTTTTAATTTTGCCTCGACAAGAATTGGGGTATGCTGTGAATTCATATACGATGTGTGGAGCAGATTTCTCTTCTGATAATAGTAGTGAGAATAATTACATCCCCTCCAGCGCACATTCCTTTTTATGCTTGCGCTTTCCGAGACGAAGAAGATGAGGGAAGAATAGATAGCACGCGAATGAAGGAGAGGAAATGGAGTAACAGGAAGGGAGGGAAGACATATATGAAGGAGGGGAAAGATATAAAGGTGAATGGAAGAAAATAAGATGCAACAGTTGATATAAGGAAGGGATGCAGGATGAGGATGAAGAGTCCGGCCGAAGAGGAGGAGGATAATTGTTGTGCATTGGGGAAGAGAGGGACGAATGCCAGGTTGGGTAATGAAGGCAGCAGGAAGTTTGTTTCCCCTTCCACGGGAGGCGCACCAAACAACAAACAGGAACCGGATGGCACTGTTGTTGCTGTTGTTACTGTTTCATTTTTGTTTATGTTTGTGTTGTATTGTTTTTTGTTTCTGTTTGTTGTTTTTGATGATGATGTTGTTGTTGCTGTTGTTGTATTAGCTTTTGTTTCTGTTTGTTGTTGTTGTACTCGTTTTTGTTTTTGTTTGTTGTTGTTGCTGCTGTTGTATTAGTTTTTGTTTTTGTTCGTTGTTGTTTGATTAGTTTTCATTTCTGTTTGTTGTTGTTGTTGTTGTTTGTTGTTGTTGTTGTTGCTGTTGTTGTCGTTGTTGTTGTAATTACGATCGAACCACTTCATTTCGTACCAAAGTTATCGGTACTGCTGGTGCTGACGTGAACGTGATGGCAGCCTGTTCTCTCCTTCCAGCCCCCCTTCATTTCTTGGGCCTTACGTGTTGTTTCCCTCCTTCACCTTCCCCTCCAGCGCGGACAAAACATGTGAGGCCTCTAACTCAAGCCAATTGCCAGCGATGGAGGAGAGGGGAGCGGATAGGGGGAGAAAAAGAGGGAGGTGACACTGGGGGAGGAATGAAAACGAGAGAGGCGAGATAAAGGGGACTGTAAATAATGGGGGTAAGATAGTTCTGGCTGATGTGTAAGGGAAAGAGAGAGAGGGGAAGTGAGAAAATCAATCTATGACAGTGAAGAAAACGCCGTAAAATGCACCAGGGGAGAACATAATAAAAGCCTTTTTTTTTGTCCTCTCTCTCTCTCTCTCTCTCTCTCTCCCAACGCTAAGGAAATTTGAGTTTCGTTTAGTAGAATTTTATATAGTTATTTTTGGTAAAACACTATCTACTAGCTCTCTCTTCTATCTCTCTGTCTCTCTCTCTCTCTCTCTCTCTCTCTCTCTCTCTCTCTCTCTCTCTCTCTCTCTCTCTCTCTCTCTCTCTCTCTCTCTCTCTCTCTCTCTCAAATAAAACAAGATAAAGAGGTAATGAGAGGAAGAATGAAGAAGAGACACCACCTGAGTGAATTTTAATTAGCGTGTATTATTGGATTATATAGAAATTACTGTTTTAGTTAGTATATAATTAGTGTGCAAATTGATAATTACGGTTTTCACGAGGCAGCTGACTCACCAAAGGCGTCAGGAGGAAGGTGGCAAACAGTAAATGGTGAAGCAAACGTAACTATCAGTCCTGCTTTCAATTATCTTCAATATTCAGGACTCGGAAGGAATATAATCTGGAATCGAAAAATCGTCGGTGTATTTTTGTGTTCTTTGGCTTCATACAATTTCCAAAGACTGTTTCCTTCTTGTATCCAAAAGTGAATGGAAGTGGAAATTACCTGTGATGTTTTTTCTTTCCTTTAGGCAATGGAAAGGAAGAAAAGGTGAATAAAAAAAAGGAGTGTGTTAGTACTAAGAGATTAACAAAGGTAATCTAATCTAAACCCGATACTTTTCCGCTGCTTTACTATCAAAGGGTTCTTATTTTACGCCAAACCTTTTTTTTTTCCTGTTACAGATCTACACAGTGCTTTTTGAGAGCGCAGTTGAATTTCTTTTGGAATTTAATTAGACTACACAGATATAAATTGCTGCAGGTGTTCTGTCTTTTTTTGTTTCATTTTTCTTATTTTCTGACAATCCTTACCAACATTTTTTTCTACATTCTTCTGCATATTAATTTAATTTTCATCCTCTGTTGTGCTTAGTGTTTTCTTCCTCCTGTTTGTTCTTACCCTCTCTTCAGTAGTTGGGGAGGTAATGCACGTAGGTGAAGGCTGTCAATGTCAACGTTAGGGGCTTGAAGGGAAGTCCTGGAAACAGACACTCAGGTATATTGTTCTTATACACCTAGAGAAGGACAAAAATACCTCAGCTCCTGCGTTACAGTCTGGGGTTCTCTCTGGTACATTCTGGGTATATGTGCAGTTACCAGATGTAGCTAGAGTGTGTGTGTGCAGGATATGTTTTGTGTTAGGTGTTGTCTGCGTGGTCTAACCTAAATAAATGATATACCTACACCTCCTATCCTCTCTCTCGTTCCTTCTTCTTCGTTTATTTTCTTGGCTTCATCGCAATAACCAAGAGAAGGCAGTAATGTTTGGTGAATAACAGTGAACGGGATAGCACACATGGGGATCAGAGACACTGGTGACATAAATAAGATTATAAATAACGAGTGTTGCTGTGATTTGTGTCTACCGTCTCTCTCTCTCTCTCTCTCTCTCTCTCTCTCTCTCTCTCTCTCTCTCTCTCTCTCTCTCTCTCTCTCTCTCTCTCCCTTAAAGCAATAATTCTTCTTTTCATGTTTTTTTCTGGTTTCTCTAATTTCTCAGAATTTTGGTCTAAGAATCTCTTATTGTGATAAGACAATCCTTCACAACTAAAAATTATGCTTTTCTGTCTTGGCTTCTGACGTCACTGCACTCTCTTTTACGCCTCTCATTAACGTTATTGGATTGAATTATTCTATTTCAGGTGTAAAACTTATACATATATTTTGCTTCCATAGGCTTCATTTTTGTTGTGCTTAATTATGACAGCTTCACACCTTTCCTTTACTTCTAGCTAGCTGCCATTCAGTATCTTTTCATGTGTTGCCTCTTTGTATTCACGAGGATATATATAATTTCTATATCTAATTGTGTTTGTTAATTACTATTACACATCTTGCTTGGTTTGTGTGGGAATCTGTTGCCTTTCCATCTCAGTGTGTCATATGTTAGTTTTTCTTCCCAGTAAGATTAATTGCCTGATATTGATAAAACTCACACATTTAGTTTCTATTGTGGTATTCTGCGATCTCCTGTCATCTTTAAAGACCTCTATTTCATATTTCTGTCACCGGAGTTTTCCACACTTGCTGTACAATTCATGGAGTGAATTCTTATACTTTAGGCTTGTTAGGCTTGTCCTCCTGTAGTTTTTTTTTTCACACTGGTGCACTCACTTCCAAAATGTTTTCAATCTGTCAATCCGTGTTAGTTCTTGACTATACAGAAATACAAAAATCAATTGTGCTTGTATCTCTAATACTAATGCCGGTAGAAGCTAGGAATTATACTTAGATGCAATTTTATGGCAAGGGAGAATGGCAGCAAAACTTTAAAGAAAAGGAGGATGCAAAACATCTTAGAGTAAAAAGATACCGACACTTATTTTGCTAGTGTAAGAACACGAATAGACTACAATACACTGCAAGAACTCAGAACATTTAACGAGAGAAAAATAGTTTTAAAATGAAAATAAAGAGAGGGAAAGACATTATGACACAGAGGAGGCAAACTGACAGATGAATAAACTGATAGATGGAAAGATAGACAACATACAAGCAAACAAACAAACTTAACGAATGGTTGACAGGAAGACAAATAGACAGACGAAATAGACATTATGAAAGATTACAAAGATTACAATGCAGTGACGAGGGGTGAGGGCAAACGTACCTTTAATGACTGGGAAATCCGGGGCTAAGAGGATTAAGTTAAGAGGTGAACAATACACGATCAAGAGATTAAGGCAAACTGAATCTTTTGTGGTCATCCGACGTGCAGGCTGGGACCGTTGACAATAAAATATATATATATGGGTCTTGTTATTTTGATGAATGAAAGCAATGATCCTCTAATAAGGCAGAGTGTGCCTTCAGTGTAGTTAACCTTTGAGAGCTGTAGAGTCACTATAATACCTTTAGATAATGGAATGTAGTAAGATACTGTTCATCACTGAATAATAAGCACCTGTGAAATAAATAAGATACAATCCCTCTGACTGTCGCTCGCGGTGGTGGATGAAGTGTAGCTATTTCTTCGCTTTGGATAGATATGAATTTTTCTTTTCATTTCTTTACGTCCTTGTTCCTTGCTATGTGTGAACCGTTACCCCGAGTGGATGCCCTTCCTAGTCTCGGACGTGGCCAGGATTCATAGCCCATGCGCCTGACAATCCCTAGACGTCAAGTGCAAGTGATATCAATGTTCCAGAATCAGACAGAGCACGTCTGGATGGGGTTCAAGTATAGGGTGGCTATGTAGTAGCACCCACATTCCTCCGTCTCCTGTGTCCAGCTAACATTTTATTTCGTGTCTAGTTTCCACTCTTGTGATCTAGTTTGCAATCATTTGTCACCAGTCTTTGCCGTTGATCAAGGGTAGCCACTTTGTTAGACTTTGCAATATATCTATAAATGTAACGAAGGAGAAAGATTTGTTACCTGGACTTTGACTTCATCACGACTGAGACCATCTTCGTTATACCGTAGCCTTGCAACCCTTTATCGTATTAGCTTTTCTGGAAAACTTGTGAAGGTAAGAGTTGAGATGTCAGCAGCAGCAAAGGTTCATGCCTGAATATTGTACACACACACACACACACACACACACACACACACACACACACACACACACACACACACACACACACACACACACACACACACTTCAACTAGATGCATTCATCTGTTTTCGTTGTGCGTATTGATATTATAATGAATGTAATTAGTCCTAGTTTGACTTTTTTTCTGTATTTCAATCACCGCCTCTCACATCATTACTCTTCCTCACGCGGCACTGCACACACTCTTTTCATGAAGCCTTAGCGTTCTCTCTGGGGAAAATTGCACGCTCCTGCCTTACTAAAACATGATCGATGTCTACGGACTCGAGCAAGATTGCACTAATTAACTCCGCTGCAATTAAGGTGACGCCTCTGCGAACGCTTCCCGTGATGCCACTCTGGAAAAAAATATTCAGCAGGTGGTGGGAGGTTGTTATGACAGGCGAACGAGAAAAGCCTTGGTGAGATGGGAAATTGTCCGGAATAAGATGTGCGGGAAGAAAGATGATGGCAAAGGAAAGCGGAGTGAATGTGCAGGTTGAGGACAAGATGTACTGGAGATGAATGATGTCTGGTATAAATCTGAATCAAACGTGAATTCATGTTTGAACTCGATTTGACTGAAGAGACTGTTGATCTTCGTGTTGAGTGTTGGGTTTCTTGAATATATGTGAAGTCATCATACCATTTAAGTGATACAAAACTTTGGTCTATCATACTGTTACTTGTGAACTGATATAGGCGTAACATCTCCCCGAAGCTTGTTTTCCTTCCATGTACAATTACATCTGTGCTTTTATGTCTTTTTGATGTTTGTATGGTTAGTCTCTCTCTCTCTCTCTCTCTCTCTCTCTCTCTCTCTCTCTCTCTCTCTCTCTCTCCGAAGGGGTTATCATCAGGAAGGGTCGAGACGGAACACGCGAGTCATCAGTGCGGTGCTTCGAGCGATCCCAATTATGTAACAAACGAGGTGTTCCGGTAACCGTAAAGAAGAAAGCCTCACCAACGTGGATCCATGTCAAAGTTAGGTAGAGAAAAATGGACTTATGGTGCGTTTCAGAGTACGTATTGAAAGGTTTAAGTCCACACGGAAGCAGCCTGTCCACATCCAGCCAAACTTCCATCCATCTTGCCACGGATAAGATGCAAATTGGCCATAATGAGAGAGTGCCACTACAGGTGTGTTAAGTTTGAAAACATTTGAGTTAGTGTGATCTCCAATAAGTAAAGGTTTTAATAATTTCACCCTAAACAAACGAGTCTCCTTAAACACGCTTCAGGTTATCTTACTGAGCCTATCGACCGTAAAACTTAAATTCCTGCCTTGAAAGCGGCCCGAAAGTGGGATTCGAGGATGATAGAAGAGAGAGAAGGAAAAATGAAATAGTGGTCGCGGTGGACGCAAGACGAAGAAGGCAAAGGAGGTTCGGAGAGGGTAAAGTAGGTGTGTTGTGGTGGTGATGGGGGAGGGGGGTGGGGAGGAAGGCATTCACGTCGTCCCCAACACTGGCTGGAGCCGCTAGACAGAAAGGCTTATACGTAATCTTCAACGAACAATAACTCAAGTTGATGCGTAGAATGGTTCCATCCCGGGTTTTCATCATCACCAACCTTTCATCAGTTACTCCGATCCTTCTCTAATGGGACACTTAACCTTGCGCACTTCCTCGCCGCCCCGCAGTGCTGCAGACCACACGTGCACGCTCACACCGGTACAAACAGCCACACCGGAAGGCTTTTCTATACTATCGATTTTGAATGATTTTCCTAAATATAACACTCAAAGCAAAGCAATAATATGGATGTCTGCATTTCTCAGATTTGCCAAGTGCTGGGATTGTGCGCTTGTACCTGATGTTATTACCCTCTCACCTGGAGTCCTTGCTGTGTGTGTGTGTGTGTGTGTGTGTGTGTGTGTGTGTGTGTGTGTGTGTGTGTGTGTGTAAAGATAGATGGCGAACGTGATCAAAAGGACTAAACAACGTAGCCTTCTCCAGTTCAGAGCATTGGCTGAAACTTGAGCGAATGGATATATGTAAGCTGGACAACATCAGATACAAGAACAGTATATGGAAAAAATAATCCAGGAAATAAGCGGAAATGAGTGGCATATGATTATCAACAATGTACACATGTGTTAGATACTTAAAAGAACTTACAATTACGAGTTTATGATAATCCTTTGCATTCTCACATATAAGTAGTCAGATGCGCACACACACACGAGAGAGAGAGAGAGAGAGAGAGAG
>CM035204.1:12259442-12272612 GCA_020233015.1 Callinectes sapidus
AGAGAGAGAGAGAGAGAGAGAGAGAGAGAGAGAGAGAGAGAGAGAGAGAGAAATCACGCTCTATTTTGATGGACGTCATTAAGTACTGTATTTTATAACAGAATCCAATGTTTCTGGCCTCGTGAAAGGAAAATATTGATGTTCATTGTCAGAGAGAAAAGTGGAGCAGGACAACTAATGGCACTGGGAGGCAAAAAATGATCTTCGTCACTGTGCCTCTCCATTTTTTGTCCCAAGACTATATGTGACCGAGAGAGAGAGAGAGAGAGAGAGAGAGAGAGAGAGAGAGGAAGAGAGTAGCGATAGAGAGTATAGATATAGATGTAGATAGCGAGAGAGGCATATATGGCTATACAAAAACAACAAAAAACCACTTTCTTTTCTTCAAATGAACAGTGGTGCGGCAGACATTCAGTGCCTTTCTGTAGTGTGTGCGGCAGTCATTCAGTGGTGTGTCAGCTTAGAATATTGTCTGGTTTGAGATGTGATGTTTGTTCTGTGCTCTTGAACTCAATATACGAGTGTGTCCGTCAAGGGGAGTGAGTGAAGCTTTTTTATTTTATTTTTTTTTTTCACTGTATTTCATGCGTTTGTTTATGTATTTATTTATTTTGCTAATATTTACATGCCTCGTTGTCTTGTTTGCACGCTTCGGCTGCACTTTTTGTAGGATTAAGGCAGTTGTGATGAATGATTGAGGATTTTTGTGTGTGTGTGTATTTGGTGATTCTGGTTCTTCATTGGTGACAATACACTGGAAGGCCAACTGCAAAGGATATTGTTATGTAGAACCAGATTATTTTTAAGATTATGTGTGGTAACGTCAACATCTATCTTATTTCCTATTCTGTTTATTGAGTTCCAGTTCTGTATAATTCTGAAAATTTTTGTGATTTTATGTTTGTTGGTGTGTATTGAAGTAAAAATAATGCCGAACATTTTTGTGCATATCAAGTTCAGTGGCATAAAACTATTTTGTCACGTTTTCCTTGCGTGATCTGATGTTTTGAACGCTTACCACGCAGACTCAGTAAATATTTCTAACTTTAATAGTAACTAAAGTCTAATATGCCTGAATTCTACGTTTGATTTAGCATGTTTTGCATCGCTATCACTATTAGAAACTGTTAGCAGGAGTCAGTGTCTTGATATCTGAATACAGGAATCCACCTTCATATCTTGCAGGAATACATTTATATGACTTCAGTGGAGGAGATCATGACTAACCTTTTGTATCCTTTGTATCTTACACCTGCTTCTGAAATCCATCGAGTTCAGCAACTGGGAAAAGCATCAACCTTCTATTCTTTGTAATGTACAATGTTGTGCAGGGCAGACCACTGATGTCAAAATGAAGATGCTAAAGCCATAAATGTGGTAATGTTTGGATTAGACTTTTGCGATGCTGTCTGTGGTAAAAATGGTTATCAAAAGGAGTAGCCAACAATTCAGGATAATTGTAATGAGTTCGCCGCACAGAACGTGTAGGAATGGCTCCTTGCACCGCCATCTGGGCTGAGCCTCCTGGCCTGGCTACCCTGAAGCAGCGCTGACGAAGGAGAGCTGAGCCGCCACCATAACAGTATTGCCTCCGCCCCGTAATGGGATGAGGGCCAAACCAGGTATGTTAGTAATATTATTGACTGCATCGCCGGCTTTGGGGCCTGGCGTGAGGGGCGGAAGGAACCAGACCACATGGCCACAACCTGAAGGAAAACCTGGTAAGGCTAGAGACACCTTTGAAGGGCGTCACTGCGCTGACCAACGACCACACCATGCACGCTCCTCCAATACCAGCGATGTGTGTGTGTGTGTGTGTGTGTGTGTGTGTGTGTGTGTGTGTGTGTGTGTGTGTGTTGCTCCTGAACGAGAGGGATCTGAGGGTATTGGGCTGTGGTGCGGAGGTTTTATGCGATCTGCGTGGTGTTGGAGTTATGGAGCAATTTGTGCATGTTCATCTGCGTCCACTCGTGAAGAGAATCCTCGTGCTGGTCATTACACAGGTTTGTTGTGGCCACGAGACGCTGCGCACTACAGGCTTAAGGAGGTACCATTGTAATGATAACATCCGCTCCGATATTCATAATAGGATTAATTAGCGGATTGCATATGCTATTAACAATTGATTGGGTAAACGGAACGATGAATGGAATCCTGCCAAAGCAGCAACATGGGGATGAAAGGCGAGAGGCAATGGAATGCTGCTTTTTATCACTCGAAATGTAAAGATGAAGAAGAGAAGGAAGGGAAAGGAAAGGAAGGAGAGAAGATTGAGTGACGAAGTGGTTTGGTGTAAGAGAGAGAAAGAGAGAGAGAGAGAGAGAGAGAGAGAGAGAGAGAGAGAGAGAGAGAGAGAGAGAGAGAGAGAGAGAGAGAGAGAGAGAGAGAGAGAGAGAATATGACGTGACAGGTTGCAATTCATTAACTATCGTCTCTCGCTGTAGGGTAAAGTCATGAGGGAAGCAGATAGGGGTGAGCTTGACTTGAGAGAAAAAGACGTGGTTAAGGAAGAGAAAAACAAGGGAGGAGGGATGGAAGAGGTAAGGGATGGGAGTAGTAAGGAGAGATAAGCTGAGGAGGGCCATTGACCGCAACACGGAAGAGGAGGCGAGTGGCTAAAACTCTGCCTAGAATTGTCTGTGAGAAACCTGCGAGTGAGGAGGAGGAGGAGGAGGAGGAGGAGGAGGAGGAGGAGGAGGAAGAAGAGGAGATGATGATGCTTAGTTATGTGGACACGTCTTCACACATTCATTAATTTGTGTATGCATGAGTTTAGTGCAGTTTGTGAGTCCTAACCAACTATCGCAGCCTGCCTCGTATCCACTCATATTACGCAAAGCTGCCCAAATCCTTATTCATTTTAGAGTGAATTGTATTTGTGCGGGTAACGTAGTGGAAATAGCAGGATGAATGTGATGGAATGAGAGGCGCGTGAGGAGAGGCTGGGGTGGGCTGAGGTGGGCTGAGGTGGGCTTGGCTGGGGTGGGCTGCAGTGGAGAGGGAGACGTTTTCTGTCGTCCATTACACCAGTCACGCCTCCTCTCCACTCCCGCCGGGGACTCCGGGTAACACACTGTGGCTTGGCGAGGTAGGGCATAGTGGGCTTCAACGGAGGGGGGGGGGGCGGGGGGCAGGGGCAGACTTGTGACGCGGCGTGGAAGGTAATGAGTGAGTATTGTGTTTTATTTTAGTGTAATTGTAATGTGGTGTGAGTTGTAGCGTCTCTGAAGGACAGCCATTTCGAGGTTCTTTCTTTTGGAGATGATCCTTGAGAGAGAAGCTGAGGTCTCCGTATTTGTGTGTTGCGTGTGTATTTTCCTCACCCAACCTCAAGTATTGCCACCGCTGAAGCAATGGTCGGGGTGTGTGTCTTCATCAGAGACTAGAGACAGTGTAGAGTAGTTTCGTTGATGCTTTATGGTTGTGTTCCCTCCGTCAGTATACAGTCACTTATCTCCTTCCTGCCTCCTTGCCTTCTTCCTCTTTATAGTCCCTCCCCTCGTCTCTACAGTGTCCCACCATCTTCTATCGCCTCTACAACCCTCGTCACTTGCCTTTCATCATCATTTTTTTCTTTATTTCTCTGCCGCCAGTCTCCGCCTCTTTCTCGTGATTTATTTCCTCCATCCGTTGGCCCTTCCCTTCTCTTCCCGCGCCCTCGTCCCGCGTTTTCTCTACTTTCGATTCCTAATCTCTTTGACCTTCATCTCCCTCTTTCTATCTTGAGCCTCACTTACGTTTTTCCTTCGAATTTTCCTCTAATGTCATTTTTTTTTCGTTATCTACGTCTTACATCCTTTTGCCTCTCTTCTTGCTATTTCTCCTTCCCCTTCCATCCATCGCATTCTTTTCGCCTTCAGAAGGAGACCCAGGCACGCGTTAAAGCTTTGGCTTGAAGGGAGTAGATCTGAGGAAAGGAAAGAAGAGGAGAAACATTCCCTTCCTTGCACTGACTGTCCCCTCCCCTTTACTGTTCCATTCACATACTCCGTCTATCCACTTTTCTTTCCCGATAACTCTTGTGACCTCTCCCTGTTTCTTTCATGCTATTCCACCGTGTGTCTTTTCTTTTCAATATATGTTTTGTTGCAGTTTATTTTCCATCTTGTTTTCGTTGGCGTTGTGTTCCTCGCTGTGTCTTCCACTCCCTCGCAACCCTTTCCCTGTCTCCTGGCCCCACGCACAGAGTCATAAGTCTAGTGTGGTCCAGATTTATGGCCTTCCGTTTTATGCTAATCTGGTGTGTGTGTGTGTGTGTGTGTGTGTGTGTGTGTGTGTGTGTGTGTGTGTGTGTGTGTGTGTGTGTGTGTTTGTGACAGTAAAAATACTTTAGCGTGTCTGGACTAAAATCTAATCTAACAAACTAGTTCCATTCTCTCTCTCTTTCTCTCTCTCTCTCTCTCTCTCTCTCTCTCTCTCTCTCTCTCTCTCTCTCTCTCTCTCTCTCTCTCTCTCTCTCTCTCTCTCTCTCCACCATTCATTCCCTTCCTTTCAGCTGAATTTTCTCTTTTTCTTCTTCCTTTCTATTGTCTTTTCCCTCACTGCTATTCAGGTTTTCTTCCGTCTTTCCTCCACCTCATATCCTTTTCCAGAATGGCAAATGAAATTCAAAGTCGATAAATGCAAAGTACTTCATAATGCAAGCAATAATCATCATTGAATATTCAGTGAAAGGCAAGCACCTTTCTGTGATGAGCGAGGAAAAGGACTTTGGTATCTTAATATTAAGTGGTCTGAAGCTCGTTGAAACTGCTAAGAAAGTGAGTGCTCTGCTTCATAAAACTTACCTTTGTAAATGAAACAGTGGGGGTAATATTGAAACTGTACAATAATGTGGCTGAATATTGCGTGCAATTTTGAGCCTCGATATCACCTAAAACGAACTGGAAAATAGAAAATAATACAATGTAAAATGATAAGTTGGTTGATGATTATTCTCTTGAAAAAAAAAGGTTAAAATCATTTACATTCTGTTTCGAAACAAAGAATGCGAGGTGGAATATAGTAAAAATATAAATAGTTGGAATCTTTAAAACATCGAAAATGTTAATGCTGATTTGCTGGTGACCAATAAAAGCTAATCAACTTAGCTGGTTTTAGTTTTTCGTTAATTGATGCCAAGTTTTCTTTAATTAGGTTGGTAACATTTGAAACGTGTTATACTGTCCAATGCCATCGATATTACTACAATTGCAACTTCTATGAAAAAGACTGAAAAAGCTTTTGAAATTTAAACCACACTACTTAATTACTAGGCACTGTTTAGAAAATCGGGATTAGAATTCGTTCGTATTTATCAGAGTATCATTTTACTGAGGGTTTGCAGGCTGTCGAGCAGATACAGGAAGCAACAATGGTGACACCTCTCTTTGTATTTTGAACATTCTCAGGCTCTCACTACACCACTTTTGACCTTGCATCCCTGGCTGGTGCGAGCTGTGAATGGGGAGGAGCCTTCTTTACTGCTATCCTATTTCTCTTTTCATACAATAGAGTGCATGAATCCCCCAAAGACCAATGCAAGGACCAATATGCCTGTTGCTGTTTACTCTTTTGTGTTCCTTCGTGTTCCTTCTCCCCTTCCTCGTTCTCCTTCCTTTCATCATCATCATCATCACCACCACCGTCATAACCTCGTTTCTCAAAGTGAGCCCTACAAGAGCGGAGGGAAGCACCGAGGGGAGAACAAAAGCCGTCAGAAAAATAGATCCACCGCCACCAGCCACCCCATCATTACCACACCATTCCACACCCCAAGCTGCTCCCCGCCCCGCCCTCGCCCCGCCGCCGCCCCGCTGCCCCTCCGCCTCTCAGTGACGTCCCGCGAGTATACCCTTGACGCATTGTGTGACGTTTTCCAGACACATTAAGGCTGTTACCAGTGCTTAATACAGAGAGATGGGGCGCTCCACAGAAAACGGTGTGAGAGGGAACGTTATTACACTCCTTCAAGGCTGAAATATCTGTTGCTCGTGGTTATTGTTATGAGTTATTTTTAGTTTACTGTGGATTTTAAAGCAGACACACGCACGCACACGCACTCACACACACACACACACACACACACACACACACACACACACACACACACACACACACACACACACACACACACACACACACACACACACACGGTTAATTGATGTATTCGTTTGTGTTTTACTACGTTAGTGTCATCAATTTAGTGTGCATTAAATACCTGCCAGTGAAATGGTTTTGTAGTGAATGTATTAACCATATACTTTTTGCCAGTTTTTTATGGTGTTGATGAAAAAAAACAAAAACAAAAGCAAAACTAGTGTAGATTAACTTGCATTCCTGATTCTTTCGCCTACACAGCACACAGTTATGAAGGCGGTGAGGAGTGGGCGAGAACGGTCAGTGTATCGTCATGCGTAGGAGGCGTAAGTCATTCATTTGTTTCCCTGAGTTTCGGTGAATGAAGAGGCATCCATCATGTTTGGGATTTTTAAGTGCGTCTTGTACCGTCCAGAGAAAAGGATTGCTCATTGTTGGTTTCTCTTAAAGCCACGGATGACTAAGAGAATCGAACATTATTATTATTTTTGTTGTTATTGTTATTGTTGTTGTTGTTGTTGTTGTTGTTGTTGTTGTTGTTTGTCTATTTTAATTCTGTTTTGTTTGGCGTGGTGCACTTCAAGTCGTTTCTTGCATCACATTCACTCTTCCCAATGGAATATTCACTGTAGCATTATTTGTGAAATATTGCAATCCAGTAAAAGCGACAACTTTCATTCATAGTGATGGCTGAACATGACGAAGTGATGGTGACGACCGTGACTGCCGTGATGAAGAAAGTCACGATGGGATTTGCATAATGGATACATCATATTATGCTTAAATTCAATAGCATTATAGTGTAATACGTCAATTCCTTTACGAGTGCTGAAGGCGTTTTGGTTTCTAGTGCAGTGAGGTGCTCGGGAGAAAGTAACAGCGCTTTTGATGACTAATCTAATACACTTTTACGAGAATTGCAATACTTATGATAAAATATGAACGTCAGAAAGATATATATTGCAGTAGCGGCCTGACGTGTGGGCGTGATGGGGTGTGGATGCCTCTACTTTTTCGGGGGTATGTGTTCTTATTGAGGTCCAACTTTGTGAGTGTGGTAAAGGCCACCTCGCTGCGTCACCGGCAAAATATTAGGTTAGATTAAAGGTTTCTAATCCCTACCGCTGCAGCTGCTGTTGGTTTCAGAATACGCTAGTTTCAAATTGGTTGTATTCGAATTAAAGGTTGCATTTATTGGTGTTCAAAGTTATGCCTCTCCTTACTCTGATCAGTGCATGCAATTTTGTAGAAGTGTTAATTAAAGGATCACACACACACACACACACACACACACACACACACACACACACACACACACACACACACACACACACACACACACACACACACACACACACACCAGTAGCGCATCAGTACCTCGTCCACTCACTTCACCAAGGTCAATAAAAACAAAACAAAAAACTGTTACCTTGGTTTCGTCAGCTTAACCTCTTAAAATCAGATGTTGATAGTTTTTGTCTGCAGACGTGGAAATTACAGCACCAAACCTTCATTACTAGTGAGAGTACAGTGTAGGAGCTAATTATCAACACTGCTTCATATCAATCTTGTCAACTTCTTGTTACCTTGAAAAGCACAACATCATGAACGCATCCTACCTGCTTCTGTATTTTCCCTTTTCTTATGACTTGACTTCATTTAAGAGGGAGCTTTCAAGACATCTATCCCTTTCTTGTAACTCTCTCGGAATTACAAGGGGACTGGCAACTAAGTGGGCCTCTTTTTGTACTTATTTTGTTCCCCTTAGCTTTGGACTTACGTAGAAAACAACAGCACTTCAGAAAGTCACTGATACACCTCACACACGGGAAGGTAACTAACGAGACGTGGTGGTGGTGGTGGTGGTGTAGGATGGCTTTGTTTCTTGGTGGAGTTCCCTTCCCCATCGGTTTGTTTTGAACGAGGTGCAAGGTTTCATGCTATTGTTACCGATGTTGTTGGTATGGTGAGGGTTCGTGGTGTTTTCACTGCTCATTATTTTTCGACGAGAGTGAAGAAAGGAGAGGAAAAAAATGAAGCGTGCATAATTCCAGTCATGTATGCATTTAGTATATTTTAGCATTATGACAAAATAGTTTATTCATCTCCCAACATCCATATTTCAGGTGTTTCATGGACAGTGTGGCAGTTTATATGACAGTGGGACATTAGTAATTACCATCATATATATTCCTTTAAAGCGGGTTATTACTCGTATGTGATTCTGTTGAGGAAAATGTGAATGAATGGTATTATACTTTTCATTCTTGTTTTGTCGAGGTAATGAAGTAATGATGAACAGTGCTTCCCTGTGGCTTAGTGTAATGGAATGGGTCGATCTCAGGCGCAGAACATTAAAAGACACACGTAATTAACTCCTCTCTGTAGTAATATCTTCATGTCCACCATTAATCCCTTCAGTACTAAGGCGGGTTTTTATATATACTCTGCTTTCCATTTGGCGATTTTAGCTTCAAAAAACTGATATGGGGATTAAAATAGTGGAGACTTTGGCCATTAATCTTCTGACTTACATAGATCCTTCTTATGATGTCAATAAAAGCGTCTAATCATACCAAAAATTATACTAAAAACTCGTGGTGGAAATGTGCCCAAGGAAGGAGTTAGTGATGTAAAGCTCGATATATCTTTTTTTACGAGATCCACCAGACAGTACAGCCGTTGAGTATAGCACATTATGACACGTCGATAATGTATTGGTGTGTCCAGACGTATAGGTAATCCGTACCTTGTGTATTATATTTGTACCGCATAAGACTGAAACCACGATAACCACCACGCTTGTCACAGTAAGAAGTTAATTTTGACCCACGAAATGTAACGCACCTACCTCACGATCACCACGGAGAGATTACTTAATAAAAACAACAACAACAACAGCAACAACAAAAACTGAATGTGAATAAAGTAGGAACAATTTGCATTAACGTAAAATGTAGTGATATGTTATGGGGATATTTTCTGGTGCTGAACAGAGAAGATCGCCAGCAGTAAAAGTGGTGGTGGTGGTGATAGTAGTGACAGCAGCAGCAGCACCGGTAAGAACAGCAAGCAACAATAGTAGTAGTAGTAGTAGTAGTAGTAGTAGTAGTAATTGGTGTAGTTGTAACAGTAATAGACGAAACTGCAAACAAACACCTTGAACGGCACGTCAGGCAATGGACGTCTGAGGAGTGAAAAATAGCCAAAGAATTGCTTGGAAGGAGAAAGAAGTTAAATAATTTGGCGCTGCGACTCTATCGGTTCGGTAAGGTGTTGGTGAACCGGTTTAGTCGCGTGAGATCGAACACAGACTGGGTTCATTCTTTTCTCTGAGTGGCAAGTTGACAGTCAATCTATTTTGCCATGTGTGTGTGTGTGTGTGTGTGTGTGTGTGTGTGTGTGTGTGTGTGTGTGTGTGTGTGTGTGTGTGTGTGAGAGAGAGAGAGAGAGAGAGAGAGAGAGAGAGAGAGAGAGAGAGAGAGAGAGAGAGAGAGAGATGAGCTACATGTGAGTAAATATGGCTGAGGCGAGATGGGAGAGGTTCATCATCAACCTGTGTTTGTTCGAGAAGAGAAAGAAAAGGAGGCATTCATTTTTTTGTCTTTTGTTTTTCGTCTGGCTGAAATATTTCCCTCCGAAGTGGACAGGTTTTTGCATCTCACATGGCCTCCTCTGCTTGTCTTCCTTCTGTATTCAAGATTAGCTTCTGTAAGTTTGTTATGGTAATGAGAAATGCAATGCTTTCGAGAATCAAGGCAAGCTAATTCTATGCGTGCTAATGTATAGAATCAATGTCGTGTTTGGGAAATAGGGAAAGGATGAAAATCAGGTTATAAAAGTATGCCATTCTTGGTGATGAAATTTGAATGGACTTCTCTGATATCATGTTGGTATGTTAGGATGCTTCTTTATACTTTTTAGGTCATTTATTTTATCTTAATCGTATATCTTTTCAGTCACTATAAAAACACTCGTTGATCTTTCTCCTATCTCTTGTCTCCAAAACGCTATAGCATTATACACATACTTTCCTCACACTGCAGAACCATTCCATGCTAATGGGTAATGCCAGGCAGTCCCCGATTCTGAAGCTCTGTTCTAATCCGATACCGCCTCTCGTTCATTTTTATGGTGTCGCGTTGCAAGATGTACATTCGGACCACATTCGGCTTGGACTACTTCACTACTGCTTAATGGGCTGTGCCACAAAATCCCCGCGGGAACTACTCAGCTACCCGGTGTTTGTGATGCACCTGTTTGTTTAGACGGAACAGCGCCGGAGGTCCAGGACTTTTAGAAGAGTGTACAGATGACTTTGAGTATACAAGTCGGAAGTTTTCGTCTGGCATTCGCTATTGGTTCGCTGTTTGTGAGAGTTCTGACATGTTTAAAAGTGCTATAGAAGAGAAATGGTCTTCCCATAAAGTTCACTCCCGTTGTAAAGGAAATGATCAGGAAGTTTGAAAATGGTGATGAGATGATGTGCGCTGAGCCGCTGCGTCAATACGTGACTGGAGCGACGAGGGTGGTGGACCGAGTGACTCCTGGTGGGCACTTTCCGCCGGTCCTGCTCCTCCTCCCTGGCTAGTAGCACTCTGCCTCCTCATAGTGCACATATCATCACTAATGCAGCTCAGCAAACCCTTAGAGACGCAGTTCTGGGAAGCAGCCTGAGGTCGCTTCCGGGAAAGACGTGTGGAGGTTTCCTTTCTACTCTTTGGGATTGGTGACTCATATAAGCAATTACATTTTTCCTATTTCGTCTCGGCTGTCGGCGATCCCCGCCATTACTCAGGGAGGCACTGACATGGAAAACTTATCGCTGCTTCTGGTAGTGGTGGTGCTATTGCTGCTGCTGCTGTTGTTGTTGTTGTTGTTGTTGTTGTTGTTGTTGTTGTTGTTGTTGTTGTTGTTGTTGTTGTTGCTGCTGCTGTTACTCTTGCTATTGCTGCTGTACTCTGAGTGTGGGAGAATGTCTGGTTTCTGGTGTAGTTGCTGCTTTTAGCTTCATTACCTTCGCTTCATTCAGTTTAATTTGGCGAATCATTAGCTGGTGAATAGATAACAATGAATTAATTAGCAAGCGCAGCGACGTGTTTCACTTAACAGGCACCATTGAATTACCTAGATTACCTATTTGTTTATTTCAAAATATTCTCTGTGGCGTCTTTTTATTTTTCTTCCTTGTGACTCTTTGAGAAGGTAAAACTGACTTTCTTTTTTCTAATCTTCTTTCCATCTTTATGGAAGAGCTCGTAGCAGAATTTTATTCAAACAATTTTTTTCCCTTCATAACGTTGCCCTTTCTCCATTTGTGTGAAAAACAGGATTGGATTTTTTCTTATGTGCGAGAGAGAGAAGGTAAGACCACTTGAGTTTTTTTTTCTTTTTTTCAGCGTTTCTTCTTCGATCTTACCCTCCGCGCACCTTTACCTTCACTTTTGCCTCGCTTCCTCCCTCACACTCCTTCCCTCATAGGACCCTTTTCCCTCACATCCTCCCTATTACCCCTTTCCTCATGCCTGCCTTCATATCGTCTAACATATATTTCTTGCCATACTCTTTCCTCCTCCCTCACACACTCCCTCTTCCCTCACACACACACACACACACACACACACACACACATTCTCTTATGCCTCATCTCTCACGATCTTCTCTCTTATACTCGTATCTCCTTCCTCTTCCCTCATAACTTATTTCTCATGCACCCCTTCTGTATTACCTCATGCCCTCCTCCTCCTCCTCCTCCTCCTCCTCCCGCGTCCATCTCACCATTTCATCATAGCACGCTGCGTGACGGCCAGCTTTGGGCCTTTAGTGCATTAATTCATGAAATGTCCCAACTTCCTCTTCCACCTCTTTGCTCTCCCTCTCTCTTCCTCACCTTTCCTTTCCTCCTTTCCTCCTTCTTTCTACCCTCTTCCATCATTCTACCCTTCCGCGTCCCTTCCTTCCTCTGTATGTCCACTTCGTTTTCCTTCTCCCTTCTCCCCACTCTTCCTTTACCTCCCTGCTTCCTTACCCCACCGTTCCTCACGCCCTCCCACCTGTTCTCCCTCCCTCCCTCCCTCCTACAGTACCCCGATGGCGCTGTATGAAGGTGGAAATTAAGCCATTTGTCATCCCCCTTCATTGGGCAGACTAGAACCCCAGGAAAATGAAGAGCATTTGTTGACATCTTCGTTGACTTTGTTGACAAACTGGAGTAGTTCTGAACACTAACCCGCTGCCACCTCCAGAAACTTTGTGCTCCATTTTTTGGGGGCTGTCCTGATCACTCTTATCTTTTTACGAGTTGATGTGGAGACCGCTGCGCCTCGCTACCCATTCCTCGCGAGTTTCAGAACGCGAGGGAAAGAAATAAGTGGGTAAGTAAATAAATAGACTGAATATATATAAAAAAGAACGGGGGAACTTTGTAATGGTAACTTTCGTCTTCCTATGCGACATTTCATCTACTCTTTTTCTGTTTACTCTTTTTTTTTTTTTTTTTTTGTCTCAGAGTCACATTTCTTTTTTTTTTTTCTATTTCTCGTAGGCCTGGCGAGCTCCAGTCCTGGCCGCCTTTCTCGCTCCCTTTCCATGTCACACTTGAGCGATCGCTTTGGAATTTCTGTGTGGGCGTCCAAACACACACACACACACACACACACACACACACACACACACACACACACACACGAGTCCTTTCCTATCGCCAATTACTTTAAGGTTCACATTTAGCTAACACTGCAAAGGTTTCCACTGATAAACAAGTAAATAATAATACTAATAACGGTAGTAATGATAATAGCAACAATAACCCTCATTACTTATTTTCTTTACATTTAATCTTTATGTAATGCTTTAAGTTATATTATTAAAGAACCTCCTCATCATTTTAATTGTCTTCAGTCGGATTAACTCATCTTTTTATATGACGAGTGTGGATTCAAGTTGGTGTTGAGAGGATGAACCAGAAGGAAGAGTCTGAATAAAGCAAAGATAAGAAGATTTCGTTCGTTCTTTATCAGTTGTTGGCGTTCTTCCTCGTCTTTTTTCGTCGCATTAACATCACAGTATGTCCATTAGAAATTGCTTTTACAT
>CM035204.1:12302293-12314793 GCA_020233015.1 Callinectes sapidus
CACACACACACACACACGCGCGGAGGATGACAGGGTGGTAGACAGAAACAGGGGGGAAAAAAGCACACCCACGATTTTCAAAACGTTATGGAACCGGGAAAAAAGTTGGGGCACGCACACACACACACACACACACACACACACACACACACACACACTTCCCTCGTCTCCGTAATGCTTCACGGATTATCAATTTCGTCATCTGCAGTCGCCGTCCAGGTATATAACAGGTGAGAAGGTAGCCACTCACTAATTACATGCGTCTCCCTTTACAGGTATTGTGCTCAAGTTGTACGAATGGTATGTTAGCACATGATTCTCTCTCTCTCTCTCTCTCTCTCTCTCTCTCTCTCTCTCTCTCTCTCTCTCTCTCGACGGGAAAGACGGAGGGCGAAGTAGTTTTAGGGAGCTCTGTGTGTACGTGTGTGTGTGTGTGTGTGTGTGTGTGTGTGTGTGTATGTGAGATAGACGGTTAGATAGATAGATAGTAGATAGACAAGAGAGAGAGAGAGAGAGAGAGAGAGAGAGAGAGAGAGAGAGAGAGAGAGAGAGAGAGAGAGAGAGAGAGAGAGAGAGAAATTCGTCACTGAGATGCAAGTTCGTCACTGAGATGCAAGTGGTTAGTGAGTCAGTGAAGGTTGCCGAATTGTTTCATCGAGTCTCTTTGGTGGAGGGAACAAATTGGAGCTATGTAGTAGGAGCCTCGGCTGGCGTGGCGTCCTGCCCCAGCCACCAAACCAGCAGTGTGGCGGTATGTCCGGGGGAGGCGAGTCATGAAACTAACTTGCTCTTGGAAATGAGAAATGCGGTGCCATGATAGCTATAGATAGATATTGTCTTTAATTACTGTTAGACTGTTACGGAGCATACATACACACATACCCCGCGTTGTGTGGCTGTTAGCATGCTCAGATCACATTAATTAAATTTGAGCAGTAGTTTCAGGGGCGTCGAGACAGACAGTCGGTTCTCTCAGTACACGGTCCTTGTTGATGTATTGGTAAGTTGAGCTCACTGTCCTGGTGTGTGGCGTTAGTGGTCTTAGTAACCAAAGATGGGTCATTGAGTTCTTTCCGTAATGGAGTGACAGGCTGTATCACCACTGTGGCTGAGTAACACAAGTGAAATGAAATGCCTGAAAATGCCTCGTAATTCTGGCACTTTAATGTGTCTGGAATTTCGAAATCTGTAACGTTCGCGTCCTTGTAAAGACTGTGTTCAAAGGCCACTGGGGTGATTAATCAGGCTCTTCGTGAGATCTTCCAGTTGATGGTTAGAATCTTTGCTAAACGATACTCAGCTTCACGATAACACTATTGAAAACTCGAGTAATATACATAAAAACCCTGTTCAGAGAAGTCAAGACAGGATGCCCAAGCCTTGAGTGTACAGTCCTTGAGTTGCCATTGTTGCCAGTACGAACAGATGCCCAGCCAGTCATGCAATGGTCGTTGGCTAATAAGTAACACATTTAAGAGGCGGCGGGGAGAGGAACTGGTCAATCTACCCCATAAGGTCAACGTTATACTATCCTCATGGTGATACTCAAAAATATTAATTATGCTACTCGACCTACAACCAAAATTGTTGCATTAAACCATCATTGTCTTCTTTTCTTTTTTTTTCTTCCTTCTTTTATCTTTCTTCTTGTCCTCTTTCTCTTTCTCCTTCTCCACTAGAACAGTCTGTGCATCTATCACTTAAACACATTATTTTTTGTCGAGGAAGTGCCGGCGACCTCTCTGGTGTAGTGAAGATAATCATAGTTTTTAGATACCTAGGTTTTCGAATATTCGTGTGCAAACCTGTATATGAAAGAGAAAGATATGCTAGAAGGGGAACTTAAAAAAAAAGATGAGTAACGCTAAATGGCAAAGGAAAGAGGGAAAAAAAGATGTAAAAAGAAATGAAAAATAAGTATATAACGTAGATAAACTTCACGTAGGGGAAAGAAAGAAAAGTAAATTGTGCATTCTGAAAAGGACGGGGTAAAAGTTTCTGAGTATAGATGAAATAAAGCAAAGCAGATAAACGACAATGTGAAGGAAATAAAGAAAAAAACAGTAGAAAATTAGAACTCTAGAAATAATTACGAGTACAAGAAGAATACAAAGTAGACATAAAAAGAAAAAGAAAAGACCAAGAAGATAAGTAGATAGACTAATAAACAAAAAAGTAACCTGATACGACAGACTTCATGATACTTTGTGTGTGTGTGTGTGTGTGTGTGTGTGTGTGTGTGTGTGTGTGTGTTTCGTTACATTTGTTATCCAGTTTCCTCTCAGTAATGATGATGATGATGATGATGATGATGATGATAGTAATAATGATAATAAACAATGATAGTCTTAATTTAAAAAAAACAGTAAATTTGATACGCTTTTCTTTGATATTTTTACAAGCTAGCATTTCGTTAGCTTTACGCACACAGGAACACACACACACACACACACACACACACACACACACACACACACACACACACACCCACACACTCTCTCTCTCTCTCTCTCTCTCTCTCTCTCTCTCTCTCTCTCTCTCTCTCTCTCTCTCTCTCTCTCTCTCTCTCTCTCTCTCTCTCTCTCTCTCTCTCTGTCATGGTTAGGAAATTTCCGCCTTCCTCGTTAAGAGTAGTTTTCCGTTACTGAATCTAAGTATGTGTATGTTTGTGTTGTCTATTATTGTTATTATTATTATTATTATTATTATTATTATTATTATTATTATTATTATTATTATCATCATACTCATCATCGTCATTATTATTATTATTATTATTATTATTATTATTATTATTATTATTATTATTATTATTGTTATTATTACTATTGCTACTACTAATTCGGTAGGAATAAAACTTATCCCCTATGCAGGGTTTATTTCTGCATATATTGTTGATTTTTTATTAAATTACTCTTTGTGTCATCTTAATTTGCAGTTCATAATTTTCATCCTTAGGCGGTTTATCCATCCATCCATCTCTCTCTCTCTCTCTCTCTCTCTCTCTCTCTCTCTCTCTCTCTCTCTCTCTCTCTCTCTCTCTCTCTCTCTCTCTCTCTCTCTCTCTCTCTCTCTCGCTTAATAAAATGAGGAAAAGAACAAGAACTCTTGTGTAACTCTGGCAAGACTTTGGGAAATAGAATACATTTCCCCACTAGAAAGCGCAACTTAACCCTTTCAGTACTGGGACGCATCTTCAGATTTATTTTGCTTATAATTGGTCGATTTTATAGAACTTCAGAAACATGCAGGGTGGGTAATGGATATTGTGTGATAATAAGTTAATATTCTATGTTTGGAATGTATGTATACACGTAAAGTCTCTAGAAATTGTAAGTATTTGAGTCCCAAGTGACGTATTTCTTTCAGAACAAGAAGGCTGATTTACAACGGCGGCTTTCTGTTACCAGTCAGGCTCACTCCATTGATTGCTATATCGGATAAGGATATTTCACTATAGCAACTAAATCTAGACACACATTTGACTTGGGAATAATAAAATCCTCGTTTATTCTTAGAGAAGTAGATTTCAGCAATAACGAGCCCCCCCTCCTCCTCCTCCTCTCTCTCTTGATTACACATTTCCTCTGAGTTTTTATTTATTTTTTATTATTTTTTTTAGCATGCTATATTATGATATGATAATTTGTTTCCATTCATAGTAAAGCAAAGTATATTTCATTATGCATTTCATTAGCGTGTTTAAGAAGGTTTGTTCAGTATTCACCTATAATCACCACTTCAGTCATTCAGTAGTTGTTGTGAATTGGGATACGTCTCTCACCTCGCTGCGCCTCAGTGAGCTCACAGCTTCTCTTGAGGTGAGGTGTACGCCCAGGTGAGTCTGTATCTCCAGTTAGGCTAAAAAATGAGTAAATTGTTTGTTTAAAGAAAATTTGCGAGAATTAGATGCAAGACCCGTTTTCGGTTATGTTTATTCAATATGACATGTTAGCGTATAATATGTGGAGTTAAAAGGAAGTATGCAGGCAACTATTGACTCATTATTGAGTTATGAGATCAGTGTCACAAATAAATATTGCGAGAGTGTTGTTTGCTCAATACAGGTTTCTTTCTACACTCGAATTAGTCAGTCAGTTTTCAATCCCAACATTAATTTGAAAACTTTTCTTATCGTCGTAACAAATCACCCAATTTTAGTTTTCCTAATTTTTTCAATGTTTTTAATTCACTAATAGAGAATAATTAAAGGATTCTTAATTCTTTCAGTGTGATATACAACGATTCACAACACTAAAAATATAATGATGAAATCTTTGTAAGCAGCCAGAATATAGAAAGAGATGATAAGAATAGATTTTTAAAGTTTCTAGCCTGTAAAACAAGAAATGTCCCAGTTAGTGAGCAAAAACAAAAAGGAGGGCAAACGTGCGAAATAACGATGAAAGGGGTGAAACAGACGAGATAGTCACCAGTGTGTAGTGTAATGTAAGGTGAATCTTGGAAGTCTGATAAATTCTATTATACATTACCACACTACGTATGTATATTCTTACTGTCATTGTAACATTCCTATGACTTACGGTATTTATGTGCTGCGCTTAGGTTTTCAAAGATGATAACGGCAGTGGATCGGAAAAAAAAGAAAATGATCTGGGATTGAACCTTTCCTCATTTCGTGGTTAATGCTTTCTTTGGTATTTTTCGTGTACAGAAACGATGTTGAAGATATACAATAAAAAGAATAAAAAGAAGTCAGCGGATGGACTAAATAAGAATATGGACATTGCAATATTGAGACAAAAACATATAAATGAATAAAACATTGGTTGTGGCAGTTTGGTAAAATGTGTTGATGCTTAGTGCAATGTAGAACTGCAGTATAGTTTACAGGTAAACAGTGAGAGATGGTAAATAAATTAATCCCTTGAGTACTGGGATGTGTTTTTATATTCATTCTACTTATTAATTGGTGATTTAATACAGTTTCAGAAACTGTGGGGATTGAAATTAATAGTCATTAATCTTCTGGCCTCCAGTGATGCTTCACAATGCCATTAAAATTGTCTAGTCACACAAATAACTCGTGGTAAAAATGTATCTTGTCACGAAAGAGGTTAAACTGTATAAGCAACTAAAAAAGGCATTAGATAAATGGATTGAAAAGATAAAGTAAAAAAATAAAGTAAGAGTAAAGATAGATACACATGCTTCACGTATCACACCCTCACATCTTTTCGACTTAAGTGAAGCTCTCGGTGTGTGTAAACCAGCCCATGAGAGTTCATATTATAGTGACTTCTATCAGGTTTCCCTTTCCACTGAATTCATGACATCACTCCCCGCGCCATCTGTGCGGAAATGGAGGTGCAATGTTGGTAATGGCTAATGATGATGATGATAGCGCTGATGAGGAGGAATGAAGCAATAAAGAGTAAGAGGAGGAGGAATAACAGCACAAGCATCAGCAGCAGCAGCCGCCTCAGTCACAACGCACATATGAAACCACATTCTGAAACGATTTTGCGCCGCACCTTTTCAAGTGACACGAGTTTTTCATAATGTTTCTGTGGTTCTAAGGAAAGATTGATGAAACTTCTACAGTATTAACGCTTTCGATACCGGGACACATACTTTACCACAAGTTTCGGGTGTGATTAGACGATTTTATTGACATTAGGAGAAATGTATGGAGGGCAGAAGATTAATAGCTAGAGTCTAAACTATTTTTATCCCGTATCAGTTTCTGAAGCTGTATAAAATTAACAAATAATAAGCAAAATATTCATGAAAACGGGCGCTTCTACTCAAGGGGTTAACCAAATTTTAAAACACTCTTGAAAATCCGGCTAATGATTTTTGTGGCCTGTGAGCATAGTCGTGGTGAGAAAGCAGTGTTTCAGAATAACGGCCTTGGTGGCATTGGGTGGTGGTGGCGGTGGTGGTGGTGGTGGTGGTTATGGTGGTGAAGGTGGTGGCGGATGGATGTCATTAACTATAATAAGGGAAGAAAAAAAAGAGAAAAGAAATGAGAGATGGCTCGGTGTGTACAGGCTGGTGTTGCTGTGGGAGATGTTTTAGACGGTAGGGTTTATTATTGTTATGGTTTTTGTTAGTTTAATTTGTGTCTTTTTGGTCAGCATTCCTAAGGGTTTGTTGCTCTTACTGGAGATAATAGCACGGTCGATTTTATAGACTCGGGAAGAAGGAAAGTAATGTTAGCATACGAAATATGCCTTGAAGTTTGGCTTAATTTGATTTTGTTGATTTGTGTGTGTGTTGCTATTTTTTCCCCCTTTTAAACCGGGAAATATGATACATAATAATTCCCTAGGTACGTTTAGTGTTATTTCATGGGTAAAATAAATGAATATGCAAAACATGCGTACATCGTGTTTTTTTTTGTCAATCTGGTTATAACTTTGTGATCATGTTGTAATTTCATCTGATTCACTTTTAAACTAGCGAAAGATATGATACGAATAATTCCAGAGAAAAGCAACGAAAACTACACAAACATACCAGTGTCATGTTAGGAGAAGAAATCTTAACAATGAGTAATGGCCCCTTAAAATAGTATTAATTTGTTTACCGTCATTTGAGTCGCTCCCAGGATGAGACAAACTGCATCTTCTGTGACAGCAACTTTGAGGACATGAAGCATTTTTGTTATGGTGTCCAGGATATCAGGAAATAAGGAGTAAGGCAATATTTCTATAGAGACCATACGAAGAAGACAGAAAATATTATAGGACAATTGCTCTTTAAAAACCAAGAGATACAGAAGAAAGAAATAGTGTATGAAATGTGGAAAAAGAGAGAAAGCCAACGGAAGAACTTGTTGGAAGGAGCAGAGTAAGAAGATAGAAACACCAGGGAAGCACCGATATAAAGGAGAAGCTTCATGAACTACACCTGACCTGACCTGATCCGCGTCACCACCTCAGTATGAAGGCCGTGGCACCAACCACCGAACACTGTACGAGCTTGGCCTCCGTCAGTGATGAGATCCTACTGCCACTGTTGTTCTTTCTCTTCATCTGCTCAGTTTGCTGATTTGTGAAGGAAATTTGAGGAATACAGTCAGTGAGGAAGACATACATCAGTCCAAGGCTATGCGGTTGTATTACAAAGGATAGGGTGGAGGTCATTTGTATTCATCTTCCATATTGCAGCCTCTGTTCAACCCCTTCAGTACTCAGACGCGTTTTTAATATTCATTCTGCATATTATTTGGCGATTTTCTACAGCTTCAGAAACTCATATGGAGGATTGAAATAGTACTGAGTCTGGCCATTAATCTTCTGACCTCTATAGACCTTTCCTAATGTCAATAAAATCGTCTAATCATACCCGAAACTCTTGGTAAAACTGTGTTCCAGTAGTGAATTGGTTAAAGCGAAGAATACGACCTTGAAGGATTAGCAATATGTTCCTTGTGTGTGTGTGTGTGTGTGTGTGTGTGTGTGTGTGTGTGTGTGTGTTTGTATGCTGCAAGAGATTGGAAACTGTCACCACCACAACGTAAGAAATAAACAGTTGAATGCGCATGCAAAAAGAAAAGAATAAGTGTGTAGTATTACTAGGATTTGTATGTAATATATGTCTTTTTTAATGTCTTGTATGATGCTCAAGGAAATCTGTTAGTTTTTGTGCAGAGAGAGAGAGAGAGAGAGAGAGAGAGAGAGAGAGAGAGAGAGAGAGAGAGAGAGAGAGCATGTTTCTTTACATATCTCATTCTTTACATATCTCATCATATTGCTCATGTGTGCCATCATTATCTTATCATCATTATCGTCATTCTGTTATTACAATCACCACTATATATATCTGTGGAATTTCTATACATTGACAACCACACTTCCTTCCTGGCGTCTCTTCATAATCGCCATTTTGAAAGAAACTACCTGATTATAAGTCACGTTTTGTCTTTCATAATTATTCTTTTAACTTCTGTTTGACGGCGGGTCGGTAACCTTCCTTGTGCCCTAATCCTTCCTTCATACATTGCAGGGACATCGTGGTGCTGAATGAAAGCAAAGCCTCGTGTTTGCCGTCTTCACTCCCCCATCACTATGAGAGCAGCAAAGTAGGCCACCACAGTACTTGGGTTTAGTGTAAGGTTGCCATACATGAACTATTAATATTTCGAACACTTTCACAAACTCTTGATATAATAGAAAACCTGTGACTTAATAGTAATAAAGAGACCGCTTTTCCTGTAGTAACAATGTCACTAGGCCACAAACAACCAAACAACAATCCAAACTTACCTTATCAACGCTGGTTAAAGAGTAAAGACTGAAGCGCGACGCGAGGCGACGCAGGGAATTCTGGGAGCATTGGCCGCCCACTCCATTCAGAACCCATACACGTTAGTCCTGACAGAGACCAGACTAAAGCAGGAGCCACCCGCTCAATCCCCTTTCATTTCAACCTACAAAAATATTATAGCTGTGCGTGTCTTTTTTTTTTTTTTTTTTAACAGTAATGGAAGCTGAAATTCCGACATTTGATGGATTTTCAGAAATCCCCCGTACACAGGTTTCGATACGTGAATTCCTAACAAGTCCAAGAAAATCCAGATGTATGGCAATTTTATTTTAGCGGCAAGTGGAAAGCTGGTTCCAGACAAGGGTGTGAGAGCCAGGCATTGAAGAACAAAGGAAGGAAGAAAGGAAGGAAGGAGGGAAGGAAGACAGGCAACGTTTCCTACACGGTGCTACATTCTTCCTTGTCATGGCCTCTTTCTTTTCAAGGTCTCTGGGGTTGTGTAATCTTGTTATTGTAATTTTGCTTAGATTTACGTAGATTATTGGATGGTTTGTATCTTGTTTATCCAAGTAGAAAAGATAACATGCCTTTTTGAAAAGTGAAGAAATGAAGAAAAGACAGTAGAAGAGATTTAAGAAAGATAAGATAAAGAGAAAGGAATGGAGGGTAAAACGATAACAATGCACCTCCACTTTCTCCTCCTACTCCTCCTCCTCCTCCATCAACCACCACGTCTTACCTGATCCTAAGTACTAGTGCCGCAGGAGAGTTGACAAGGACTCCTGCTGCTCAAGTGCTTATCATTGGGGGGCACCACCTGCAGAGAGAGAGAGAGAGAGAGAGAGAGAGAGAGAGAGAGAGAGAGACTTTACTGCTGCTGCATTGCGTCATCTCAGCTTGTCCTGCTCGCCACCAGATGCCATCACAAGTTTGGTCAGAGTAAAAGTGGTTGTTTGGAGTTCGATGATATGCTGGATTTTATCAAGATTATACCAGGAAAGTGGTGAGGTGTTATGTATGTAATGTTTTTTGTTATCTCCTGGTTTGTGTGTGGTCTGTGTTTATAAAGTTATACAAGACTTTTCATCGTTATATCGAGACGAAAATTGTATTGTAAAAAAGTAATATTGATTTGCTTTTATATATATTTATTGTGCTTGTAGTTCATTCTATAATCATATCATCCCAAATGTTTGCTTACGTACACGATGTTAGTATTAAACGATTGTGCCGAAGGTAATATGAAAAGGTGTCTATATAATTAATTCATGCTCTCTCTTTCCTTTATTCATTACGAAAGTTGCTGTGCAGAGTGAGATTCCACGTTAGTGATGGCCTTCTCGGTGCCTCGTTCCCTGCTACTCACATTGTCACACTTCACTCCACTTTGGATGCTTCTTAGGGAACAACAACCGAGGCTGATCTAGATGGACTCGAAGGATCTAAACAACAGAAAACTAATCTTAAGGTGTAAGTGATGTGAAAACAACAAATAAAAACACGAATACTTTTTAAGTTGAATAAGTTTACGATTTCATTCATTTAAAGGTTTATTGTGTGGAGCAAATACATACATATATACAATATACATGACTGCTATTGCCACACAATGCGGGCGTCAACCTGCCGGTGGTGCGAGAAAAGCAGGCGTTTCGCCATGGCGCTGTGGACTGTGCCGCTCACAGGGCGGCTGTCGTCGGGCAGGACAGGAGATAGTGGAGGAGTGGTTGGCGATCATGCCTTCCACAGTGGCCACACTCCTGCCCCTGGAGCAAAGTTTACGATGACGTTGATAATGATAGGTGGGAAGTTCAGGCTGACGGGAAAATCAGCATTACGTCCCAGAGTTTCCTTGTCTATTTCAGCACTCCGTGTGTCCGAATAACAGGGTTTGCTTATCTAATGTTCCCTTCTTATGGTGATAAACACTATACTTGCTGTTGGGTTGTGAGGTTAACTGAATGAGACTGTAGTTATGACGCACTGTGTTCGTCCCTTATATTAAATTTATGGAGAAATAACATTAAGTTTCGTGAAGAGTGAGAAAGGAAAAGAATGGGTTGAATGGTTGTTGTTCAAACCTATATCTTGAGATTAATGCTATTCCTGAACCATTGTCTTGTCTTACACCGCATGCTGCTACACATTACTATGGAATACTCTAATCATACCGTTGAAAAAACCACAACAGCAATCATACCAAACATCTTAACGACGCAGTTTTTGGAGCACTTGGGTAGGTTCACTTATTTAACGACGCAGTTTTTGGAGCACTTGGGTAGGTTCACTTATTTAACGACGCAGTTTCTGGAGCACTTGGGTAGGTTCACTTATTTAACGACGCAGTTTTTGAAGCACTTAGGTAGGTTCACGTATTGGTCGCCAGGCGCCTCGAGTAGGTGTCGAACCTGACCTGATCGGCTTCCACATGGCCGTAGTTCTTTGAGATGACTTGAAGGTAAGTGTGATGCGCCTCCTTCAGCTTCCCTTTACGCTGACTGAAGGATAAAAAGAACCGAAGGAAAAAAATGAACAAATAAATCGCGGTGTGTAGAAGTCGTTCGGGGTTTGCTTCACGAAACTTCGAGCACTTGATCAGCCAGCCTTGGCAACCAGATTCAATGTTCCTCCGCTGTCTTGCTGCTGGTGTGTTTCGGGTAAGTAGTGCGTCTGCCGTGTGCTGTGGTGATAGGTACTGTACACGATAAGAGACCGCCGCTCTTTTTTTAAATTTTTTTTTATTTTTCAGTTGGGTTTTGCCTGCGAATGTCGTATGAGCGGTGCAGGCGTCTCACAGCAGCAAGAAACCCGACTCATCACATCCCTTTGAACCGAATGGGGGGAACTCTGGTTTCCCTTCAAAACGCATAAATCTTTCGCCTTTTTACTAAAGATTTCCGTGGAGGGGAACCGCCGCTCTTAAGGAAGATGAAACTAGACCTCTGATATAATTTTCCTATTGAAAAGGAACGAAATAAACTACGCATTTCTTTAAGTAATATCGTTATGTGTGCATTATGTAAGGATCTGGTAACAATGGTGGTGGCGAGCCTTGTACGGCACACGAGTCTGTCAAGCTTGTCCAGTCTGGTGCCGCCCGGACAAGTCATGCGTCAGTAAGTAGTGAGTGCCTATAGTGGGTGGCTGCCTCGTGTGTGCCGCGAGGTTTGTGAGACTGCCTCTCTGCAGATTTCGTTGCCACCCACGTGAAGAAAGCAGGGTAAAAGGAAGAGACAAACACCGAAATGAAACAGCAGTACACTCATTCGGTAAGTCCTTTATCTTTTATGTATGTCACCATTGGAGAATATTTTGAACCCCAACATTTCAACTCGGCTGACATGGAAATATACTAAGTATGAGATTATGTTGTAATATCTAATCTGACAACTTTTTACTGGTTTAGTCTATTTCTAGATCAAGTTAGCTTATATAAATACACAATACTTATTCGTTTTTTCTCTGTGGTATTATGAGTGGTGACAACCTGAGGTCTTTTCGTGATGGTACCGTTACATAACATGTCCTGAATTAGGAAGTCATACCACTTGGTGAACGAACTGGTAATTAAGTTATCTTACCCTATCAACCATTGTTTAGTTAAAGTAAATCTTATATATATATATATATATATATATATATATATATATATATATATATATATATATATATATATATATATATATATATATATATAATATAAGCAAAGGAACATTTGAATTTCTTAGATATAAATTAGTTAGTCATATATGTCTATGGTACCATTTTCTGTTTTACGTTCTCTATGTTGCTTTGATGGCTAACTATGATAAGATATTCTTTCAAAGGAATGGAAATGATTCCATTAGGTGTCGCAACAGCTTAGGTTATATGGCACCACAGGTAATAATGCAGAAGCACATCATAACTTGAAAGTTCTATAATAAGCAGTATGATGTGTTATGAAGAGCGAAACAGTCCGACATAACCGTTTGCTACATGTAGCAATTACCTGATATCCTGATTACCTGATACTAAAAGACGAAGCTAAACCTCCCGTTTACTCTTATGTTTACTACTAACATATTGCTTCAATAAATGTCTCCTTAGTTTTTTGTGTATTGGGAGAATAGGTATAGGAGGTAAAGTAAGAATTCATTCTCTGAAATGCGGGTAAATTTGATCCCGTATGAGCGCCTCTGAAAACAAACCAGGTGGTTCTATCGACGATCCCCAAGGTCATCTCTACTGAGCAAGTTCATTTTCCTGATCACTTGGGTGTATAT
>CM035204.1:12330023-12360305 GCA_020233015.1 Callinectes sapidus
CTCTCTCTCTCTCTCTCTCTCTCTCTCTCTCTCTCTCTCTCTCTCTCTCTCTCTCTCTCCATCATCATCATCACCACCACCACCACTAGTACTACTGCCACCACTACTACGGCTGCTGCTGCTGCTGCTGCTACACACCCCTATTTCCATCCAGTTAACAACAGTGTTAATAGAGTAAACCATTGTAGCAGTGGAAGTGTTGAGTGTTATAGAGTGACTCGGCATCAGACACGGTCAATTGAAGGAGTACTCAGTGATCTGCCACATCATCTCACTTCTACTGTTCTTCTATGCTTCGTGTTTCCTTTCAATTTTTATAGACATAAGCTAAAAAAAAGATATATATATAAGTTTAGATAAGAAAAAATCGATGTAGATGAATAGATGTCTATGTTTATGAATTAATACTCACGCTGACTTACCTTAATGTAAAGCCACACTCAGAATCTCAAATTATTTCCCAAGTTTGGCACATTGCAGTCCACTGAAATGTGTACGTAAAGTTCAGTTGGTAGAAAGCATCTCTGATTTTCCCTTGGTTGAGTTGTGAATTGGCGTGAGTGAGTAGTAAAGTGAGCCTCGGTGTCTGGCAAGTCTTACAAGTTACTCAATGATGTAATGTTGTATTTACTCCTCAGCGCATCCTTGGTAGCCGTGATCTTTGGAACTGTATACTTGGTCCCATCATGTGCCTCTCGCCTCCCGCCCTCTCTTTCCCTCCCGACCTTTTCTCTTACTCCTACTTACTTCCTACTCCTACTTTTCCTTGCCCTTATTTATCGCTTTCCTTCTTCCGGCTTCCAACCTATTCTTATGTTCTTATGACCCGCCAGATATTGATTCGTAAACGCTGGATGGATACTGATTCACATTCGCTTCAATTGTTCTGGGGCTGAAAATGAAGCTTAATGAAGTGAGTGAAATGGAATAATATCAACCGTTTCAGTACTGGGACACATTTTTACAACGAGTTTTGGGTATTAAAAGACGATTTTATTGGCAATAGGAAGGATGTATGGAGGTCAGAAGATTAAAGATCAGAGTCTGTACTATCTTAATCCTCATATTAGCCTCTGAAGGCGTATAAAATTGACAAATAAGAAGCAGAATGAATATCAAGACACGTCTCAGTACTGAAGGGGTCGAGGTATACTGTAAGAAGAGTGACTGTAGATTAGTAAGGAGCCATAAATTATATTTTTTTTAAGTGTGAGGCTCAAGAAAGACGTGAGAAAGCTGCATTCTTCTCACAAGGAACACGAGAACAAATGGCTTGACTGTTTAATGTTTCTTTCCTCCTGTGTTTTTATCGTTGTTTTGTTTTTAGAGGGATGTTGAATGACGAGTAGCCTTTTTCTTTTTTTCCTTATATAATGTATATGTATCGTCTCTCTTCTTTATTTCATTTGTGTTATCGTTGAGGCTCTTGGCCAACCCCTATTGTCATATAGAGAGGAGGCTGGCCAAGGGGAAAAAAACTCCTCCCAAAATAACAAGAAAAAAAATAATCCTACACGTTCTAACAATTTAGTTATGGAGTTATCTTGGTATTTTCTTCTTAAAAAAAAAGTGAATAATCGAAATAAAAAAAACTTCCTTCCAAATTAACAAGAAAAGAAATTCGATACGTTTGAACAATTTAGTTACGGAGTTCTCTTGATATTTCATCTTCATAAAAAAAAAAAAAAAACACTGAAAAAGATCTATGATTAATGGAAGAAATGGACCTGGGCAAGAAAAAAAAAAAAATCTTCCTCCCCAAATAACAAGAAAAAATCGGATACGTTTGAACAATGTATTTATCTTGATATTTTCTTAAAAAAAAAGAAAAAAAAAAACGCTCGGAAAAAAAATCTGAGGGGTGAAAGAAATTGAGCTGGGCCCCCCCCCCAAAAAAAAGACCCTCTCCCCTCAAAAAATGAAAAAAATCCGATACTTTTGAACAATTTAGTAATCTCAATATTTTCTCTCCATTAAAAAAAAAAAAAAAAAACACGGAAAAAAGCTATGAGGGATGAAAGAAATGGAGATGGCCAAGACACAAAAAAAACTCTTCCTCCCCTCCTAAAAAAAAAAAAAGGAATAAATAAAATAATAAAAATAATTAAAAAAAACAAGAAAAATCCAACACGTTTGAACAATTTAGTTATCTCGATATTTTCTCTACACACACACAAAAAAAAAAAAAAAAAAAAAAAAAATCAGGAAAAAATCATCTATGAGGGTTGAAAGAAATGGATCCGAATGACGCACAGCAGAACAAAACAGAAAGCGATGAGTCAGGAAATGGTTCACAGCGGGCTGGTATTGACGAGCGCCGCCAGACAAAGACGAGAGGGCGTGCTGGAGAAAGAAGTCTTTGTGCGGCAGGCGAGGAACAGCAGCAGGCCAGGGTTAGGGTGATGTCAGGCCAGCAGCGTCTTACCCCCTTTTTTACTCGCTGTTCGTAGAGTGTGTAATGTCACGGGGGAAGAGATCATTGCTGTGACCCTGACCTTATACCGACCACGCACGCGCACACACAGACACACACACACACACACACACACACACACACACAGGAACAGGAAATTCGTGATGAATGAGTCACGTATTTATATGTATATGTTTATATGTATATATTTGTAATGTACTTTTTTAAATTTTGATATGGCGAATGTTTCGTTTTGTGTTTGTAGTACATAAAATCTATTATATATTGAAAGGTAGGTAACTTTTTTGAGTTAGTTTTCTTAGATTTTGCCAGGAGAAGTGATAAACATACATTTACAACAGTCTGCTAAAAAGTTTTTCTCAGCAGACTTTACCATGTTGTAATATGCACGGTTCTAATATATTATTGTATATTCTTATGGCAGTAAACTACTTGAACTTGAACTTGAACACAAAGACACAAGCGCACACACACACACACACACATAAAGACACACTCATGCACAAAGACACACACACACACACACATACACAAAGACACACACACACACACACACACACACACACACACACACTACCAAACAGATTGCCAAACAGACCGATAGACAGACAGGGAAACAAACAGAATGTACCACGAAGTTGCATAGAAAGATAATTTGAAACAAGCTCAGAACACCAGAGTAGTGATAAGTATAGTAATGACAAATGCCAGAAAATAAGTAAGTAGTAAGGTAATTAATCACGTTCCAATCTTATCAATTATCATAACTTCTAAATGCTTTCCACTATAGTCCCTTAAACTATATTGTTCAGCAGTAGGTGAAATAGGAGAAATCCTTTATTCTATTTTTCTATGCGTTTCCGAATGTTTAAAAAAAAGAAGGAAAAAAGATTGTCAGTGAAGGAGTTGGGTGAATGATTGAAGGACCGGATTAGATCAAGTAATATGTACCACTTGTCAATTACTTCTAACAGTTCGTGGTGTTGATTGTTCTTCCTTTTCACCTTTGGTGTTGCTGTTGCTGTTTGTTCCTTGCCTGTCCGGCATAATAGATTACATTCCTGGAAGCTCGTATAGACGAATGTTGAGCTTCACCTTATCTGATTTATTCTTTTCTTCCTTTCCCTTTTATTCCATATATCACTCCTTCATATCACCCTGACTTACAAAACTATCCCTTCCCACCTGTTCCTCCTTCCCTTCCCTCCCAATTCTTCCTTCCTCACCTTCTCTTCACCTCCGTTTTCTTTTTTTTTCTTTTTTCTTATCTCCCCCATCTTCTCTTTTCCCCTTCGCTTCCCTTCCATCTCTTCCTTCTTCTCTTCTCTTTACCTCCTCCTGTATTCCCTTCTCTTCCCGTCCTTCGTCTTCCTCATCACAATCAGACGTCATTAATCTTTCTCATGCTATGGTATGTAATGATGTGTTATGATGTATGCTTCCCCATTATCTATGGTCTCTGTCACGTGCAATTTATGGTCTCTCCGCTGACGGCACGTGGTGATGACAAGTGCTCCAGAAATTACTCCCAAGTCTCCTGATGTGCTCACGATCTGCCAGACAAATACAGCTTCGTGAATGACACGCATAATTGCTTGGAAATTTTATGTTCTGAAGAAAAGTTTTTGTTATTACTTTCGCTTTTCGTATCTCCAGTGGTTGGTCTTTGCAAACCGTTTATTAATGTGAAACAACCTGTTAGCTCGTATATTCACGTCAGCTATGTCAGTCTTAATAACCCTTGTGCTGTGGATAGGCATTAAGCTCAAGCCTTTCCTTATTGACACGTCATAGGAGCTAAGCCTGCCAGATGAGGGAAGGGTCTGTGATATCGTTCTCAGTAGAAGAAATTCTAACTAAGACGGTAACGTCATTAATTCAGGCAAGAGTGTGTACATGATCTCTCCTTGACATCCTGTTCTGTCAGGTCATTCTTCAATGAGGATCTAAATTGAAAACTCTTCACTCTGCAATGGCAGCTGCAAAAGGGTGAGCCGTTATGCATTGTCTTCTTCAGCTCTCCCCGGTCCCAGATGCTGATTTTGTAAAGTGGTCTGGCCCATCTTTATGTTGAGGTCTTCTCCTTACGTACTTGTGTTTGTGCAGGGTGTGCGTGGTGGGCGTATTCCTCCTTGGCGGCATCTTCAAACAATGTGATCTCAAGGCCTAGCCGTGGTAAAGTTCACCTCCTTCAGTAAATTATTTTGCGTCTCGTGGTGTCTCGCAGTGTTGCTTCTTTGCTGTCCACAGACGTTTCCTTGTGATTGCTTCGTGGATCTTGCCATCTGCACGTCACCCACTCCTGAGCTCCGCTGCGAGACCTTCCTCATGTGACCACTACTGTTCATACATCTTAATTGATACGAAAATTAGACCGCATAGCTTTTTTTTAGCCTTCATGGGTTATCTTTTAGTTCAACAAATGTTTTTTCTTTTGATGATTTTAGTTTGATATTGATTTAATAATTTATACATTTCTTTTAGGTTTTAGGAGCACTGTATCTAGACATTTCTGTTATCAGAATGAAATGTTGTGTGTACTTTGTGAGTTTCTTTTCTCAGGTTTGCTTTTTGTTTTCAATGAAGAGAAAAGGAATTAGATATTCTGCCATAAAACTGTTCAGGAGCGCCAGTACTATGTGTGTGTGTGTGTGTGTGTGTGTGTATGTGTGTGTGTGTGTGTGTGTGTGTCGGTGAGTGTGTGTCTGTCTTAAAGGTAAATGCCTCGCCGTACTGAACTATCCAATAATTCTTCTCGTTCAAATCATAAAATTGATGCAGAAAGTTGATGAATATCGCAATTTTATCTCTTTTATTCCTAAGTTCTGGAACATTCTTTGCTCTTGATTTTAACCTTCCTACGATTCGAATGACAGTATCAAAATTCTCATTATTTGACATTACATTTACTATAATCATTCTTATCATTATTTACATTTCACTGATCCACCGCATTAAATCTTTGGAAGCAACTATCAAGTAACCCTCTCCTCCCATACACAAGATTTTCAAACTTAATACGCCGTTGTTAACACCATGTAATCACTTGTTCGTCGATTTACCACTACTAACAAAGCAATAACGTCTGGTGTCCTTTTGTTCACGTGCTAACTTTGAGATCCTGGACAGACACCACCTCGGAAAGCAGTGTTCTTTGCGGGTTCATCCAAGGTGTCACTGTGATGTTCTTAAAGTATGAAATTGCCAGCACGTTCATGCATTCCTCTTACCCTTCCCCCCTCCACCTCTGACACACACACACACGTAAAAAAATGTACAGCTGTGTATATAATCGTACAGTAATTCATTCACTATTTAACCTCTTTCAGCTTCTCTTCTGTGTGTGTGTGTGTGTGTGTGTGTGTGTGTGTGTGTGTGTGTGAAGTGTGGGCGGTAGGGGAGTGTAATTAACAGTCGTACATTTTTCTCTCAGTAAAGTGAATTGAGTCAACCACAAAAAAAAAAGGGACATGAACAAGTAAATAAACAACACAAGTGGCAAGAATGAATAAGTAATTAAGCAACATAAAATCATATCTTACATAAACACATCAACACATTACACACACACACACACACACACACACACACACACACACACACACACACACACACACACACACACACACACAAACACACACGCACACGCACACGCACACTATCCTTCCCTCTTGTTCCCCCTCTTTCTTGGCAACCACAAAACAAACACTCCCCACGCAACACACAAATCTACATAACCCATTCCTACTCAACAATCCCTGTCCTCTTCTTCTTTCCCACGAATGGCAAACTCTATCCTACTCAAAGCCACAAACTCCCCCATCTCTCTTATTCTTTTCCTTCCTTTTTTTCTTCTCGCTCTTCCGTCGGCGAAAGTTGCATCATTAATCAGCTCATTCGTTCCGGTTCCTTCTCCCGTGTCTGCCTTTTCGTTCACGCCACTTAACCCACACAACTTGACAACCTATTTCTCATTTCTCTCATCACTAGCCACCCAGCCAGCCAGTCAGTCAGTCCTTTCCTTAACTCCTCTTCTTCTTCCTCTTCTTGTTGTTCCTTCGTTTAGTGGTGGTGGTGGTGGTGGTGTATATGGTGATTGTGTGGTGATGATAGGTCTCTCTCTCTCTCTCTCTCTCTCTCTCTCTCTCTCTCTCTCTCTCTCTCTCTCTCTCTCTCTCTCTCTCTCTCTCTCTCTCTCTCTCTCTCTCTCTTTCTCTCTCTCTCTCTCTCTCAACACCACTTCCTCACATTCACACGCACAAGAAAAAATCCAATTTAACTTTGTCCTATAATTTACCTTGCGTCTCTTTCCCTTCCTCCTCCTCCTCCTCCTCCTCCTCCTCCTCCTCCTCCTCCTCCTCCTCCTCCCCTGCCTCCAACTCTTCCTCTTCCTCCTCCTGATCCTTCTTCTAATTTTTTGTCTATATATTTTCTTTTCATGCCTGTGTCGTCATCATCATCATAATCATCATTTTTTTTATTTCAATTCCTTTTCTTGTCTTTTTTCCTTCTTTTCCTTTTTTTCTTACCCATTGGTACTTTCCTATTCATGTTTGTATAGGTTCCTTAAAGTACTGTTGGTGTATTTTTTTTAAATGTTTCAGAGAGAGGGGGAAAAATAAAATTAAAAAAGGGGCATTATCTAACGATTACTTCCATCTTTTGAATTGTTTTTTCTCTTTTTTTCTTTTCTTTCTTTTTTCTCTAGAAGCTATTAGGATCAGGCCATCAATTTCTCCATATATTTTGTTTCCTATTGGTTTACTGACTTAAAATTTGTTGGACTCGTGTGTTATCGCTACTGCAAGATTGTGCATCGATTTGCTCATTATCCATTGAGAGGGTTATGAAAAAGCTATCTTGCTCTTGTGAAAAAAAAAAAATCATAGTAAGACTGCCAGATCATAATTTATTAAGTGCAACCCATTAATTTCTATATGAGAATTAAAGAGCTTTTAAAGAGACCACTGTAAGAAAACATTTAATTTAACTCTAAATCCTTCAAGTGTGTCAGCATAATTAGTTTTACCCTCCGTTCACACACTGCGGTCTTCCTTGCATCACCACTTTACGTATATGGTGTGTGCGTCGTACTGGTGTCAATAAACATATTCATGGCAGCGACAATGATTACAGTCGCCATGCTGCTTGCCTAATGTTTCCCAGGAATTCTTACAGGGAAGCGTTGCGCAGGAGCCCCAGATGTGTCCCTCTCTAGCCCTGACGCGGCCATGGACAGTGAACACTACCGCATTATCAGTACAGTGTAAATATTTTTTACACGGTATATTTTTGGCCTGTCATGAGATCTTTTTTTTTTAATTATTTCTACTACTACTACTACTACTACTACTACTACTACTACTACTACTGTCTTTAAATATTACTACTGACTACTGACTACTACTACTACTACTACTACTACTACTACTACTACTACTACTACTACTACTACTACTACTACTACTACTACTATTGCTGCACCTTGTTACAATTATTAAGATTACTATTATTATATTCTTTTCCCAATGAAAGGAGTGGCGGGAGCAGCACGGGATCATTAGGGAGGGTGAGGGGAGGCATGAGAATACTAGTGAGCACAGCGGGGCCAGCTGGCAGCACGGGCTTACGTCAAGGCCAAATCAACACACCAGCTGATGATTAATGGCTGGTTAGACTGCAATAAGCAAATATCACCAGTGTAGCGCCTATAATTACCACGCCAACCCCATCACGCCTGCGCCGCCATCCAGATCCGTTACAGAGAGCGAGGAATCGGCATATTTAAGAGTGACATCGTGCACAGGGAAGCCTGATGACGACACCACGTCCCCAGGGAGTCCCCGGACCCGCCAAGCACCACACGCAGGGCCCCACATCCCGCCTGACTGCACCCACCTGTACCCTGCACCGTGTTGTGCCCTCACCCGACCGCCACATTAGCCCAGTACCGAAACATGACGTTGTTGCTGGAGCGGAAAACATTTATTTCATTAAGATGTTCCGTAGCATTTTTTCTTCTATTTATTCGGAAAATGAGGTATACACGTATAGCCGTGAGGCGCGCCTCTGGGTAACGCCCTCGCTTCGCCCACAACAAGGTGATTATGGAAATATGAAAAGTACTCAACTTCAGTCCTCAATATGACCCTTCAAGCATTCCAGCTCATGCCGTCTCTACTCAAGGTGACATTAATGTGTGTGTGTGTGTGTGTGTGTGTGTGTTTATATATATATACGATAGAATATATATATATATATATATATATATATATATATATATATATATATATATATATATATATATATATATATATATATATATATATAAACTTTTTTTGCTCAGTTATCATTTGCATGTTTATGTATGCCGGCATATTTGTGTGAGCATTAACATCACATTATGTATGTGTAGGTCAAGGTCAACAGTAAGGCGAGGAAAGGTCAAGGCCCTTCCTCCTCTCCTCCCTGACACACACACACACACACACACACACACACACACACACACACACACACACAAGGGCGGGCCCAGACAGTCTCGAGCGCGCCGCCTGGCTGGCTGCCTGGCGAGTGCTCCCACCCTTGAGGAAAGACGATCGAGGAGGCACACCAGAGCCTGGACGCAGGGACAGATTCCGAGAAACAGACACAACACTCAGTGGTGGGAATGACGCACTTGCAGGAACATTCCGGAATGGTGGGGGAGAGGAGAGGCGGGGTGACTGGAGCTGTCGGGCAGGCGAGCCGAAGATAGGACGAAAGCGTAGCAAGACTGAGAGATCATTGGAGAGAAAGTCAGGGCGAGGGGTGGTGAAGGAGGAATGTTGGGAAGGAGTGTTTTGCAGGGATGGGTGGAGGTGATTTGACGGAGGAAGGAAGGAAGGGTGGGGGAAGGAGTCATGGATGATGGAGAGGGGGGAGGGTCACCTGACTCTGAGAAACGGTGGAATTGCTGAACTGGACTGCTGCCAACTTGTGCCTCCTCACCCCTACTCCTGCTCTGCCCCACCTCACCCATCTGAACTCCTTCCTCCTCCTTCCTCCTCTTCCGTCTCACCATCCGTCCATCCTTCCATCCATTCCTTCCTCTAGCCATTACTCATCCACCTCTTATTCATTTAAGTCATTCCAATCTTCCAGCCTCCTTTCCAAATTTCTGATTTTCTTTGTTTTTTTTTTTCATTCTTCTGTCATACTTTTTTTCATTTTTCTTTCCGTTTTTTTTTCTTCCCTTCCTTCCTTCCTTCCTTCCTTTTAACTTTCTTTTTATCAATTTGTGTTTTTTTAATTCTTTTCAACAGTCTATTTTTCCGTATTTTCTACCTCTCTTTACGTATTTCCTGTCATCTTTTTCTTTCCTTCCTTTTTTTCCTTTTTTCTTTGCTTCTTTCTTTCCTTCTTTCTTTCCTTCTTCCTTTTCTTCTTTCTTTTCTTTTCTCTTTCCTTCTTTCTTTCCTTCTTTTTTCTTTCAAAATCCCTCTCCTACTCCCTTTCTATCTCCTTCCTTCCTTGTCTCTTTCCTTCCTTCCTTCCTTCCTTCCTTCCTTCCTTCCTTCCTACTTACTTTCCTTCTGTCTTTCTGTCCTTCTCTTTCCATTAAGCAAACATTTATTCGAAAAAAGCAAACAAACAAAAGACAAACAGTAACCACATTCCATTTGCTGTTACACACACACACACACACACACACACACACACACACACACACACACACACACACACACACGATATCGGAGGTAAACAAAGAGGAGAAATTGAAAATACTAAGTGGCGAATGTTGACGAAAGGAAAGACGGATAGAGGACACACAGACAAACAGACAAACAGACACCAGACAGAACGGTGCCCGAGAAATGGCCTGGTTTTGATGGTGTTTGCTGAGGTTGTTGTTGTTCTTCTTCTTGTTGTTGTTGTTGTTCGTGGTGGTGGTGGTGGTGGTGGTGGTGCGTCTTCGCTTTCCAGAGGTCATTCATCCACCAAAGAAGTTTTTTATTTTATTTAAGTTGTAGTTCGGACAAGGATCGTATCGGAGGTCATAAAGATGTGATGTGATATGGGATGTAATTGAGAGAGAGAGAGAGAGAGAGAGAGAGAGAGAGAGAGAGAGAGAGAGAGAGAGAGAGAGAGAGAGAGAGAGAGAGAGAGAGAGCGTTGATATACGCAATAATATTTTCTTTTGCGACAGAATGGAAAAAAAATGTAAAATAGTATTCTGATAAAAAAAATTCCTTATGATTTGCTACTGCGACTGCTTATACAAGAGCGTCAGAAAACATTCGTCCTTTTTTTTCGTGTTTTTCAATATATTTTTACTTATTTTCAGATTTGTCGCTTTTCCTGACATTGTAAGCTTTTTGATACCGCGTGACTTATTCTTATTGTATATAACGTTTTTTTTAAGTACTGTAAACGTTCGACATTGTTTCCCTCCAGTACTGCGAACGTTTGTCATTGTTTTCCTTCAGTACTGCAAACGTTCATCATTGTTTCCCTTCAGTATTGCAAACGTTCGTCCTTGTTTTCCTTCAGTACTGCAAACGTTCATCATTGTTTTCCTTCAGTACTGCAAACGTTCATCATTGTTTTCCTTCAGTACTGCAAACGTTCATCATTGTTTCCCTTCAGTACTGCAAACGTTCATCATTGTTTTCCTTCAGTACTGCAAACGTTCATCATTGTTTCCCTTCAGTACTGCAAACTTTCATCATTGTTTTCCTTCAGTACTGCAAACGTTCATCATTGTTTCCCTTCAGTATTGCAAACGTTCGTCATTTTTTCCCTTTAGTACTGCAAACGTTCGCTATTATTGTCTTTTAGTAGTTTTCAAGAAGTATCAGAATAAAGAATTAAAATTAAACTAGTTGATTCGAAAAAAAAAGGAAATAGAAAATTAATTATCTTATTATGTAAGAGGGGGAAGCTGGAAAAGGGCAAGACAATAACCTAAAAAAAACAAAAAAAGCCACTAGTTTGCCAGCCCCTTTGTAGGCCAAAAGACAAGGATAAATGTATTGAAACCTCTCTTAAGTCAAAACAAACCATAGAAAGCTGGAAAATACAGGAACAGGTAAGGAGTTCCAGAGTTTACCAGAGGAAGGTATGAAGGATTGTGAGTACTAGCTTTTTTTCTTTTTTTTTTTCCTTGATACCTACTTTCTTTCTGGAGATTTTTCTTTTTTTACTTTTCTCTGATACTTTTTTTCCATTTTTCTTCTGTTACTTTTTTCCAGATATTTTCTTTCTCAGGACTTTTCTTCTGTTACTTTTTTTCCCTGATACTTTCTTCCTGAGGACTTTTTCTTCTGTTATTTTTTTCCTGATACTTTCTTTCTGAGGACTTTTTCTTGTTACTTTTTTTCCTGATACTTTCTTTCTCAGGACTTTTTCTTCTGTTACTCTTTTCCTGATACTTTCTTTCCTAGGCCTCTTTTTTCTATTACTTTTTTCCTGATACTTTCTTTCCGAGGACTTTTCTTCTGTGACTTTTTCCCTGATACTTTCTTTCCGAGGATCTTATCTTGTTACTTTTTTCCTGATACTTTCTTTTTGAGGACTTTTCTTCTGTTACTTTTTTCTGATACTTTTCTCTAAAAAAAAATTCTGTTACTTTTTTCCTGATACTTTCTTCTCTCTGAGGACTTGAGAATTTTGTCCCTTATACTTTCTTTCCAAGGACTTTTTCTTCTGTTATTTTTTTCCTGATATTTTCTTCCCCGATGACTTTTTCTTCTTGTTACTTTTTTCCTGATACTTTCTTCCCGAGGATTTTTTCTTCTGTGACTTTTTTCCCTGATACTTTCTTTCTGGGCACTGGGCGGCGTGGGGTGGGGAAAGTAGGCGAGCGCTGGGGTGAAATGAGTGGCGGCTGTCTAGCAATTGGATACTCGACATGTCCTGTTAGTATTTCCTGGCAGTGTTGACGCGGCGGCCTGTGTTTCCCCAGTAATTGTGATGAACCGAGCCGTGGCCACTGCTGCCTCCCTTCCTCACAAATGGATGGCCGCTCCGGTATTGTGTTTCTTGTCACACGAAATTGATTCCATGTGACACAACTGGAGGACTGTGTATGGCCAGGAAAATAGAGTAAAGGAGCCGCTACCTTCTACTACTATCTTTTCCGTCTATCTATCTGTCTCTCCCTCGTGAAATAAAGGAAGTATTTCGTCTAAAATGTATCCAAGCAAACACAACAGATGAGCGGAATACTTCAAAGTTTGCCGGTTGAGATAAGGAAAGGAACTCATCGCTTGACCTAAATGACCACTACCTCAGCTCGATGCCGCCACAGCTCCTGCCAGTGGATATTGAGTCAGGTGGTGAAGTTGGAGAGAAAAGAAGCGGTAAAGAAATATATATCATAGCGAATATTTAAGAAGCGTATGCTTTGAAACGAATAGTTATTTTAGTGTGCCTTTTGAGGGAGTTGTGTAAATATCGTTCTGGCGCATACCACGGTGCTGTCTGCATTAATAGTTCCCAAACACCTGGGTTTGAAAGATCTGTGGCTTGCAGTTTTGTGTCACCATGCATTTACAACTCCGTCACTACGGTCATGGCTTTAGGACAGCATTTCACGGGGATGACTACCCTTCTCTGCGAAAGAAAAAGATGAGACTCACAGTGGAATATTTAAGCACTAAAAAGTTGCACGGGTCTTGCTATCTGCGTCCTCTGTGGGGACGATCTTTACTTATTCTAGCGATTGCACTGCCGTCTGATTAATTGTTGTGGTTGTAGGCAAAGCTGCTGGTGAGGCAGGAATTGCTGACACTTATGTAATTACATATGACTAACAACGTCCACAACTCCAGGTCTTCTTAGTACTTACCGGAATATAGTGTGGAGTGCCTTAGTGCGGAGACTCTGGGCCATACGATTAATATCTATATAAAGGAAAGGATCGAGAGAGGTGGCTCGGAACATCCAACTCCATTGAAAGAAATATATGTAAAGCGTTTTCATGAGGTAGACGAAAAGGAGTACCCCAAAGCATTAATCGAGTGGTTGCTGCACGGAGAGGTTGTACCAAATTCAATCTTAAGGGAGTTGAGTTTTCGAGGCGTGAATAACTAAATTTCCATGAATAGCCGATGTGTGAGGCGCGAGACTGCGTACCAAAGGCTGGTAGTGGCTTCCGTCACTGCGGGAAACACGGGCGTCTGGCTGGCCGGGGTGTGAAGGGCGTGTGTGCAGCACGTCTGGACAGTCTGGCGTGCATTATGTTTGTCCTTCCTTACTGAAATCGGGGACCATCTCCAGAAATTCAATATTCGCTGAATGACTCCATTGCAGACGTCACTGTTCAGGCATTTCTTGTCTTTACGTCTTGGTTACAGAATGAGGAAGTGTGGAATGAATGACGTGATTCGGTGTCCTTATACTCCTGCAGCGCCCTTTGTGTCCATCTAACTATATCCCTGACGTTGCGCTCCTTCCTGGAACTCCTTCCCTGTAAGGCGCCGACTACGACCCAGAAGCCCCCCAGCAATGTCCTTTCCTCTCTCCTTCCCTGCCTCTCCCCCTCCTCCGTACACTCCTTGCATGCCTCGCTGTTGACGTCTCTCCCTAATTTCTCCGTTTCGTGCGTGGTATTGTTGCCGCCACTCTGCGCCTCACCTTAAAGTCCATCTTTCCCATTGACGTGTTTTTTGTTGACGTGTGGTCTGATGTAACACTCGCATTATATATTCCATTCTTCCCGCCTATCCGAACACTCGTCATGCAGACAGACCAGTGCCTTACAATTCCCACGCATCGCCAGTAGTCAATCCTCAATCATGCTCGGAGTTTGTGTGTTAAGGATGTAAGACGTGTGGTGTTGGTAATAAAAATAAAAATAACGAATTTGTGCGTGTTATAAAGTGAGATCAATTTTTATTCGATTTTATTACACATGAAGTGAAAGATACTTCTCTTTTATTTGATCAAAGGAGATGAATGATACTGTCATGAACATCGTCACATTGATTCTACCACCAGAGAACACACGTACTTGGTAACATTGTACCAATGGCTGATGCCACGACGCGCTCACTGGTTGAAATATTCACGTCTTGATTTGAAAACAATAAAAATCATTATAGAGCAACCAAATCATTGCTAAATTGAAAGATATTGATTTTTCTAACCTCGAAAATCTATTACTTTATAACTAAATGAAAGTTTGACTGGAAATAGAACTTTAGTAGGCTCCATTTTTGAAACAAGACTAGAATACATAATCTATTCAGCGAGTGATCGTACCAATGCATGTGCTGCTGGGGAGCTGGTGACAGAGTTCAGTAGACAAGTGGAATCTTAACCCGTTCAGCACTGGGACACATTTCTATCACGAGTTTCGATTGTGATTAGATGATTTAACTGACATTAAGGGCGGTGTATGGAGGTCAGGAGATTAATGGTCAGAGTTTTTACTACTATTTTAATCCCCATATGGGTTTCTGAAGATGCATAAAATTGAGAAATGAGCAAAATAAATATGAAAATGCGTTCGCAGTACTAAGGGGGCTAAACCTACACACTGAAACACTTTGCTCTCTCATTGCTTTGTTCTCTCATGTCAACTATCTTCAAAAGTCACAGAGATGAGTAACTTTGCTTTAAAGAAATGTTGTTAATCTGCTACTAAAATTACATAAACCTATTTTAGAAGCCTGCCTTTTCAATATAGTGGAGGTGCAGCGCAGATATGTTTCACAATTTTATGGTAGAGATCTAGGGAAAGGAAACAGATAAAGGGTATCCCATAGAGACCAGAGTGGCGTGCCCATATTCAGAAATGCCTCGCTCTCTCACCACGACAGTTTCTCAAGGCCACAGAGACAACTAGCCAGGTTTTCAAGACAGTTTCTCCCTTTGATAAAACCAGAAATCTTGTCAGTCCATTACCAGAACCATAAGAAATACCCTTAAAACACCAGTATCTTCAATTAAAGTCCTTGGAAAGCAGTGATGGAGAGAGAGAGAGAGAGAGAGAGAGAGAGAGAGAGAGAGAGAGAGAGAGAGAGAGAGAGAGAGAGAGAGAGAGAGAGAGAGCAAGGTATTTTAGAATATGAGCCTTAGGATGAATTCTCTCTACCTATTCGTCTAGCACAGCACACACCAGCAATTTCGGGCTATTTTTTAACTATAATTTTTTTCATACAACGGCTAATGATGATGGTGATGATAAACCAGCACTCCATTCCACGTTCCGGCGGCAAGAGTTGGGACTGCAGTATTCCCAATAACTCCCTCCACCCATTCTTCTAAAACAGCACACACTACCAATTTCTGGGATCTTTATTATCATTATTATTATTTTCTCATGCAACGGCTGATAATTGTGATGATAAACCAGCACTCCATTCCACGTTCCGGCGGCAAAGGTCGTGACTGCAGTGTTCCCAATTTTCTCGTGACATTCCCAGCCATTCCTGACCTCTCTTCTCATAATGGCTGTAATGGCCCCATAACTTGTGCCTCCCACGCGGTTTCTACTTCGCTTATCCATTCATATTCACATGCCTTCTCTCCCACGCCTTTTGTACCCAAACTCGTGCTTAGGTTCATTCATGCTTTCAGGTTTCCATTATATTACTTCCATTTTTTTTTTTTTTTTTTTTTTTTCCTTAATCTGCTCCGCCATTCATAGTTCTGCATAGTTCCCTTTCTTTCATGTTTTACTTCCTGACTTCGTGCTATCGTTTTATTTATGCTCTTGTGGATTTATTTTATTATATTACTTTTTTTTCTTTTTCTTCTTAGTCTGCTTTGCCATTCATAGTTTTGCATAATTTCCGTTCTTTTATGTTTTAATTTCTGGTATCCTTTTCTTTATACAAACGTGGATTTATTTTAGTAAGCTTGAGTGAAATATTTTTTTTCTTATTGGGTAACGTTTATTTTTTCAAGCTAAAGTGTTATCTGCTCATATTACTATATTTTCTTTACCTTCGATGCAGTTTTATAGTTCTTTTTTTATGAACTCAAGTATATTTATCTTTTAACGAGCCATTCCCTCACTTTTTCGACATTTCTATTATTTTTATGCTCCTGACGAATTCATTCACGTATATCAGTAACCAACAGTGAGTTCCTCCAATAATCTTTACACATTTTCCTTTATTTTTAATGCTCTTCACGAACTTACGTATATCAGTAGCTAATAATGTAAGTCACTCTACCAGTCCTCTCTACTCGCCACTCTTCACGCTTTTACTGTACCTTCCCTTTCATGTCAACTGATCTGCGTGGACCTGGCGAACGTAGCAAAGAAGCAAGGAGTGTCTGTTGTGTGAGTGCGATATGACTGACTGAGCAGGAGCGGTAAAGGAGTGATAAGTGATCTCTTGAAACTATTACGATGCTAAGTCACACCATAGACTGCTGCGTGTGTGTGTAAGCTGCTACCATTCTTGTGGTGAGTTATTGTGGAGTGATTTTGGTGCATACCTCTTTTGATTTCAGGTCTTCATCCTTCTGTTCCTCCTTCTTCGTCTATTCCTTCTACCTTCTTACTTCCTCCTTTATTTATTCCTTTGTTTTTTTACTCCTTTATTTATTTCTACTTTTAAAACTTTTTCATTTACTTTCCATATCCTTTTACTTCGTCTACCATTTATTCCTTCTATTTTTTTTTTTTTTTTTTTTTGTCTTTCTCCATCCGAGTCCTTTTTTTATCCTTTGTGTTGCATCTCTCACCGCTCCTTGGATTATGCCAATGTTCACCCTGCAACACTTAAAACCAGCATGTACGTAGGTGTGTTTGGCCGTAGCAGTAGCAATAAATCCAGCAGCGAGCACTGGGTCACGCATGGTGGCACTGTGAACGTAGCAGTCATTGTCCTGAGTGACTCCAGCCAGGCACCAAGTAGTCTGTGTGAGGAGCAGTGCGGCGGAGTGTAGGTGTGATGCACGATCCGCCGCTTTCCACTGCCGACCTCCACTGGCACTACTCTATGGATAATACGTTTTGATATTCTTGTGAATCAGACACATTATGATTCTAGATTTTTCACTATTCTCTTTGTCATTCTACTTTTGCTTTATCTTTATTTTTATATTTATTTATTCATTTATTATTTCTTTTTTCTTATTTTATTTATTTATTTTTTGTGTGTGTTACAAGTACCATAGAAAATGGGGGGAAAAAACCCTGACATTGGGGCCGTTGTGGTAAAGTAGGACTATGTGCGTTCTAGGGACATAGAGATCCCCATGTGCGTAGGTTCGAATCCTGGCCACGGTCTGAGAGGAGATTGGACATCCACTCGGGGTAACGATTCTCAAAATGGATAGGCTTTGAGATAGCGGGTCTAATAGGTAGTCTCCTTTAGCCCATAAATTCCAGTATAAAACTCACCTTGTATAAACGATAGAAATAGCTATGAAAGACATCACTTACGAGTACCTGTTGTGTTTTGTTACCTTCACTTACTTAACACAGGGACTCGCTCGGTGGTCATCCTATATATAACTGTGTATGTGTGAGGAGATCCGTATGTAGAGAGAAGGAATGTGGCGCGTGTTGTTATGTCTTGGTTGGGATGGTGTGTACTTCATGGCAGCGAGAGGCGTTACTTTACTTGTTCCAGGTGATTTTTTCCACTTAGATTGCTATTTATTATTTTATTATTTTATTATTAGATTATTTTATTATTTATTATTAGATTATTTTAGACAATTAGTAAGAGAATTAAGAATCATAAAAGTCTGGTACCAAAAGACGGAACATTACAAATTTGATTTAAACAAAGATAAATAGATAATACATGAAATTGAATTAAGATAAGAATAAAAAGAATCCAGTGAAAATGCGCGCGCGCGCGCGCGCGCGCACACACACACACACACACACACACACACACACACACACACACACACACACATAGGGTCAGAGGGGTCGTCGGAGCGGCTTGTCTGGTGACCCAGCTTGACCCTGTTTCCCCTCCTTTCCTCCCCTTCCCTGTCTTCCCCCCTTCCTGACCTACAGACACGCCCCTCCCCCCTCTTTCTCCCTCCCCCGCCAACACCTCCCGCGGCTCCACCAACCCAGACAAGGTCACTTTCCTCCATCCCCTCCCACTCCTCCTCTCCCATACTCTCTCCCTCTCTTCTTCCGCCTTAAAGCCGCGTCAGGGAGGAGTGTCTGGCGCCTGGTTGCTCTCTCTCTCTCTCTCTCTCTCTCTCTCTCTCTCTCTCTCTCTCTCTCTCTCTCTCTCTCTCTCTCTCTCTCTCTCTCTCTCTCTTATCTTTGTAGTGCTGTTTCCTCTTCTTACTTCACCAACTATTTCCTGGTTTTCCTCCTCCTCCTCCTCCTCCCCCTCCTCCTCCTCCTCCTCCTCCGCATGTCTTCAAAAAGTCTCCTTACATTTTCTACATCTTTATTCTCTTCCTTTCCTTCCATCTTCTCTCTCCCTCACTCACTCACTCACGCGATTTTCTTTTCCTAGTATTGTTTTAGCATATTCCTTCCCCTCTCTCCCCTTTCTTTCTCCCTTTGTGAGCTCGCGCAAGTGGGCATTGAAGGAGGAGAGAGAGGAAGAGGGCCACTTACACACACACACACACACACACACACACACACACACACACACTCTTCCTTACTCCATTACTCACATTCCTTTTACCTCCTCCTCCTCCTTCTCCTCCTGGTCTTCTTCGCCTCGACTCCCATTGGCTCTAGTTTGGCCGCGTATCTTGTGCATGATTGGCTGGAGGTTTTCTGCTGCTCTGTAATTGGCCATCCTGGTTCCATCGGCTGAGGGAATAATACTTCGACTATCTTTTTGTGTCAGAGAGAGAGAGAGAGAGAGAGAGAGAGAGAGAGAGAGAGAGAGAGAGAGAGAGAGAGAGAGAGAGAGAGAGAGAGAGAGAGAGAGAGAGAATAAATCATATACGTTGGTATGAATTAAACAACACACAGCACAGTTTTCTTCTTCCTTACATCTTCAACAGTGGAGGAAAAACGCAGGTCAAAACAGTGTGAAGTGGAAACACAACTAGCATTACCCGTTCACTGAAGTCTGCTAATTTACTTCCTCTGACCTCACTCTTTTCTTCGGCTATTTCATTATCTTGGGAGTTTTGAGAAGCGCTTATATTCCAGAGTCCTTGATTAGTGCTCTGATCGTACGCAATGCAGGGTGGTCTTCAGAAACGCTTTCCTCTCTTACCACACCTACTTCTCAAAGCCACAGAGATAATGAGGTGGGTTCTCGATAGCGTCTTTCCTGTGAATTGTGCATAAATCACTTATTTGTCATTAGAACCATAAGAAGTATACCCATAAAAAATCGGTTTAATTTTTAGTGACGTCTTTAAAAATTTGATGAAAGTAAGGCGTAGAAGTGACTCGTCATCGTCCCTTTGCTACTTTGTTACCTCTTTCCCATCGCAAAGATCAGGATTGTGGAACGCTCTTGCCTTTTATCGAGACTATACTGAAACGTTATTGACTTTCATCAAGACTGTTGGAAAACTTTATGCTCCCATAAGGGTGTGATACTGAAACAATTTAAGACTCATAGGAGACTGAGATACTCTTGCTTTCATCATGATTTTATTAAAACAATATGGCTTTTCATCACGACTAGACTCAAACACATCTGTCCGCCTCCTTGATCTATACTGAAACACTCATCATCGTATGAACTACATGTATATTTAGGTACCATCTACACAAACTCACGCAGTTTTTCCTCACTCATTCTCAATTGATATACTTTTTTTTATCTCTTCATTGCTCTTCAGTCTCATCCTTCGTCAGTGCACCTTTAAAAAGAAACATTCTGTACTACATTCTCTACTTATAAGTATAGTTTTGCAAAGATCAAATTATTCTCACACTGATATTCCTTTATTTGTTTTATATCCATCCAAACAGCTTGCTACCGTGCCCCTACTGGTAACAAAAGACGACTCCAGCAATGAAGGGGTTAATCACTATCTACCACTAAAGTATGAACACATTACTAAAAACTCCAGTAACTTCCACTAAAACTTGTTGCATGAGTGTTGCTGCGATAGGGTGGTGATAAATTGCCGTTCAAAGCCTACCTGATAAAACATTACTAAAGAGGAAGATCAAGTATGCAGTTCTATGAAAAAATATTGTGTACTGAAAGGCTAGAATGAAAGTAGTCATAAATGCCACAGATAAAACTCAGTGATATACAGAAAGATTAAGTATATTGTATGCATTGCTAAGAAATCTGCATCTTCTGGAATATTATGTACTGAAAGACGAGAGTGAAAGTACAGTCCTCAATATCACAGATAAATTTCAGTGCTATGCAGGAAGATTAATCCCTTCAGTACTGGGACTTGTTTTCATATCTATTCTGCTTAATATATTGTCGATTTTATACAGCTTCACAAACACATGTGGGGATTAAAATAGTATAGACTCTGTCCAATAATCTTCTGAACTCCATAGACCTTTCCTAATGTCAAAAAAATGGTCTAATATTACCCAAAACTCGTGGTAAAAATGTGTCTCGGTATTGAAGGGTTAAATATAATGCATGCATGCGAAAAAAATCTGTTTCTTCTGGAATATTATGTACTGAGAGACTAGAGAGAGAGAGCGACAGAGTACAGTCCTCAATGTCACAGATTAAACCTAGTGGTATACAGGAAAAATGAAGTATATTGTATGCAGTGTTAATAAATCTGTTTATTTTTTTAAAGAAAGATATATTTGAGTACTGTCCGCGTGTCCTTGTGGAGCTTCTAATGGAGGAGGGAGGGTGGGAACATCGTCACTTTACATCGTCACTTTACATCGTCACTCCCTCAACAGCTTGGCTCGCTTCATGTTTAACGAGGTGAGGTCTCCAATATTTTGTTGAGACGCATATGCAAATTGCTCTAATGCAGTCTGACTAGAATTTGATACGTTACCAATATTCCGCCTCTATGTCCGGGAGGAAGGCGAGGGTACGAAGCCAAGCATTCCGTAAGCCAAATGTGTTGTCATGTTACACGTCTCGGAAAATTGAAGATCTTACCAATCGAGTAATAAACATATTTACTATACAGAGTGTTCAGTGATGCAATTTTATTTCTTTTCTTTACATTTGATCACGAAGAATGCAATTTTTATGTTTCGAGTGACTTGTTGTTCATTGCATTGTTTTTCATTGACTTTATGAAATTTGAAATGCATTTTGTCATATATTAGTTTTTCTTTGTTTATTTGATTCTATTCATTAATTTTTTGGTACTGATGGCTAATTGATGGTTGATCATTTTACCTTATCTTGGTGGTGAGAACACTGAACATTACTCACCATTACTTTCCTCTCCATGCAGTGTTACCAAGATCATACACATCATCGCTCCTTGAACAGACGCCTCATTACCGCTTGGTGTTGTCATCTCTGAAACTTCTTCGGGTGTAGTGTGACTTCCTCCCATAGCATTCCATTCCTGCGTTCATCATTATATCAAACACCCTCCTTCTGACTCGTGCTGTCAGTCTGTCACCGCTTCAAACACGGCCATCCTGTAGCCACATTAGTTCAAATACCCAACTGGTCTTGCCCCACAGCTACCAACACACTAATTCTCTCCTTCCTACACAGCAACTCCTGTTTTTTTTTGTTTTTTTTTTCATCTACCAACACCCTAATTAGCATTATGCACAGTTATCAACACCCTTTTCTTCCTCTTCTTACAACTTAACAATCAATAGCTTAATTCTCTTTCTGCTATACTACCAAATCCCAGTGTTTTTTTACACATTTAATAGTATCGTAATCTCTTTTTTACTACGTCGTTATCTAATTCTTCTTGTGGACGTGTGAATGGCCACCACGTACATACTATATCTTCCTTGCAATTAACGACCGTGGCCAACATTCTTAGCATGTCTGCAGTCACTGGACAGAGGTGAGGCAGATGAGAAGGTAGAGACAATAGGTAAACTCAGCCTGAAACAAGATCACTTTATCATTAATATACTTTAGTTTGAGGTCTTGTGTCACGTTCTTTCTGTTACATTCTCTCTAAAGAACCGTCTGTGGTTGACACGTAAAACAAGAGAGTACGCCCGTGTTCCATTCTTTCTTGTCTCCTCCTCTCATCCTCGTTTGACACAGGAGCAGAGCAAATGCTGTGGTGGTTCAGCAAGTGCTTTACGTTATTCGAAGCTTGGAGTGCTGTAAACAGTTCCCAGACTCTATTGATCACCAATAATTGTCAGATTACAGTGAACAAATACACGGTGGTAGTAAATAAATAACCATTGCAGTTTTATAGCCCGTAAATTTCGCCGACTTTCATGGTAAAAGTAGAGTATTTCTTTAATGCCATCTATAATAAAACATGCCCTGAAAGATAAACTGCTACCCGATTGCTATAAACCTTACATATTTATGTGTTAAGTGTTGGAGGTTATTATTCCAAGAACGTTCACAGTAATTTAGAGAAGAATAATTGGTGTAATTTATGGAGCACAGCAAGGATTCACAAACTTGAGGTCATATCTCACCAAAATTTTGCCCTGGAACAGAGTGCAACCTACGTACATTCCAAAGAGTGAAGGTGAACACGAAAAATTTCTCGCAATACATCTTGACTGCAGTGACAAATGGTTTGAGTTGAGATAAAACACTTGCTATAGCTAGTGTAATGCTCTAGAGTCTAGACCAGTGATTCTCAAAGTGGGCGGTACCGCCCAAGTTGTTGTTGGGATGGCGCTACTGGAGGACCTGCAGCCCCACTGCCCCCCTGGAGTCAGTGTGCAGCACAACGGTGGCCTCCTCACGGTGGTGGGCGTGCTCCCGGCCCAGTTGGATGGCCACCAGCTCCGTGTGCAGCGTGGAGCAGCACCAATGGTCATCCATCAGCTGTCTAGTCACGGGGAACAGCAGCAGCGATGGAGGAGGCGCTGGGGAGAAAGGAGACGCAAATTAATATTGTTCATCAGTTAAATACATTCACTTCATTCGGTTACAACACAAGAAATGAAGGGAAGAAGATGCTGCAACAAGATATCACATCTGTATGTGGCAGGTCCTGTAGCAAACAAATATATTAGGTTTGTGTTCGCCTGTGTGTGTGAGGGGGGCGCATGGAATCCACCTGTTAGCCAAGGGGGCGTTAGCCTGTAAAAGTTTGAGAACCACTGCTCTAGACTGTCATGGGGAGGCTCAGAATATCTAAATGATTTGTTCTTACATTCTGACTCTTTTCAAAACGATTTATAGACGAAATGTTATACTTTCATGGGAGTCACTGCATGCCCGAGGTAATCGATGTAATTCGATATCGCGTGCATTATATTTGAGGCAACAAAACCACAGTCTTCACCACGGGAAAGTATTTTATGTTGCACGCGGACAATTCTCACAAATATTGAAAGCTTTGCATGAACTGACCTGATTCAGTATGTAGGCAGCGATACTTTACACGTGGCGCTGCTGGGGAGAAGTTCTCATGGCAATGTGAATATGCATAAGTATTAATCAGTCTTCCCAAGTTGATGGTAATTGCACGCCTTCGAGAAATCAGTGCCGCTGTTGGAATGTACATAGCGATGATGCCTATCGATTATCATTATAAACGATGACGCAGCACATTCAAATCTCGTGTTTGCGAGCAAGAATATTCAACAAACACAAGCCAAAATGGGAGAAATTCCAGGTGCATTTTCATGATTAACTGGTTGCCGAGTACCAGGAATCGACAATGTGTAAAAACATATGCTAAACACACACACACACACACACACACACACACACACACACACACACACCATAACATTATCCACGATTCACATCACACCTCTGTGCCAATCTCCATCAAACTTTTCCACCTCGTCTTTCTATCTCCCTGACAAGTGTCCCTCTCCTGTCAATGGTATCTCTTGGTAGTCCGTCAGTCAGTCAATCAGTCAGTCTCCTCCTGTATCTGTTACCTGCTGCCTGTTTCCAAACCTTATCGCCTCACTATTGTCTTTATTTTTTCCATGGTGCGTTTCATCTTCAGCCTTCGCACAAAATGAGTTCGCAGTAATCATTAACCACTTGGAAGGACAGCACCTCAGAATATTGGACCGGAGCACACCTGAAGTCCGTGATCACTGATAGGCCCGGCCACTGCTTCCTTCATACTGTTAGCTTCCGGGAATACAAATTAGTGGACGCACAGAAGTGTCGAATTCCTGGTGCATCATTCCCATTAAATTGTATACATCAAGTTACCGTAACACTTGCTTGCAATATGTTACGCTCATTAATTATACATTTTTAAGAGACTTGCATTTATCTAATTACGCTGCAGAAGGTAGCTGAATTATCGCGTGCGCTCTGCCTGAATAAATTAATGTTTTGAGAAATTCCTCCTTGTGTACTTCACGACAGCTTCCATCCAATTACTGCTATGGTCACCCGTTGCTGGAGTTCAGGGCGACGCAAAAAGTTGTTTGCGTGGACACACACAGAGCAGGAGAGAACAGAAGGGTTAGTCTTATCTGTTTTGTCCCAGGCTCAGTGAGAGGAAGTAAAATTAGCAGGAGGAGTCCCGGAGTGAGACAAAAAAAGGATGTAAGGACACGAGAGGAGGAAGGCATGGGGGATGCAGGAAGGAGAACAGACACACGTGGCGGGTAGTTCGTCTTATTTTTCAGGTAACTTTCTTTTTGTACAGGTGACCCCAAGCTAATTTAGATTTATTTATGAGTTAAATTATTAATCAATGTGTATATATATTATAGATCTCATCTACTAATTAATATATGTATTATTATTATTATTATTATTATTATTATTATTATTATTATTATTATTATTATTATTATTATTATTATTATTATTATAATCATCATCATCATCATTGTTAGTATTTTACGAAAATAACTTTTGAAGTACAAGTTAATTGATGATACCACAGCTATGTGTGTCAGAACAATGATGTATGATCACATGTGTTGTTTAGTCAAATCAACATTTCTTTCACCAAGGTCTCCATGCTATATAAAGAGATCTCAAAGTCAAGTACTGTTGCGGCTTAGACAGGGCGGTAAGAAAGGCTCCACGATGTGGCAGTGTTGTGGAGTACAACATGAAGAAATGTGTAAGAATTAGTGAGGTTATAACGACACTATCTGAATTGTTTCTCTCTCAAGGAAAGGTAAATATTCCCTTCAGATTATTATTATTATTTGGGGTCCTTTTTCATATTCCACATTAACGTGTGTGTGTGTGTGTGTGTGTGTGTGTGTGTGTGTGTGTGTGTGTGTGTGTGTGTGTGTGTGTGTGTGTGTGTGTTTTGACGAGTACATAATCTGACCATGACCGCCAGTGAAAAGTTACATATGCTTTCTTTCCCATAGCCTCAGCAATGGGAGGTGAACGCCAAGGCAATGTGTTGTATTGCATAAGTACAGCCAATCGACTTTTCATTTCATGTCTTTACACAACGTAAGGAGGAAGGAACGAAGGCAGTCAGGCAGGCAGGAAGGAAGGAAGGAAGGAAGGAAGGAAGGGAGGGAGGGAGGAAGGAGTGCAGTGGGGAATTACTGAGGACCTACTTAGCCTCAGCCACCAAAGCAAACTCTACCCCCTCCCTGCGCCGCCACGTGTCCGCTGAAGAGGGAAACATGCAGGTGGTCACTGCCATGTCACGACTTGTGTGGCTTGGAGCACGTCGCCTCCCCACGTGTCTCGGGCACAGCTTTCTCTTACCCTGGCGTTTGTCTTGTTTCACCTGGGACGAAATTCACTCCTGCCTTTTCCCATCTTATTTTTAGGCTGTTAGTGGCTTTATTTATTTATCGATTTGTAATACACTTTTTAGTTGTTTGATAGGTATGGTATCGGTCGCTTATGTGTTTCTATCGGGAAATCTAACCTGGTATAAGAAACGCATGGAGAGAGAGAGAGAGAGAGAGAGAGAGAGAGAGAGAGAGAGAGAGAGAGAGAGAGAGAGAGGAGAGAGAGAGAGAGAGAGAGAGAGAGAGAGAGAGAGAGAGAGAGAGAGAGAGAGAGAGAGAGAGAGAGAGAGAGAGAAGAGAATAAACTGATGAACTATTTTGATAACGTGAAAAGGAGTTAATCCTCAGAAGAAAAAAAACCCTCTGACAATTACTCTGCAGTTTTGCGCTTCCATCTCTTGGGCTTTTACCAGATTAGGGATTCGTCAATAACACTTTGTAAAATGCCCTGTGCTCTATGTTCTCTCCACTTTCCCTTCCTTCCTATACTCCATTTCCTGTTTCTGCCATGTCCCTCCACTCTCCTCGTCCCACACCACTCAAAGGATTAGGAAAGACACACAAAACTTGGTGTTAATTTGGAAGAGGGATGGATGGAGCAGCAATAAAGAGGGAGGAGGAGAAGCACTGGGGTGAGAGGAGAACTGCATGGGAGAGGGAAGGAAATGAATGCTGGGAGAGAGGAGGAGATGAGCGCAGCAAGGACTTTACAGTGTAAGTTCTGAGAGAGAGAGATTTAGGCCAACTGTTTGTCTGCGGGTGTGTTTATTTGTCTGCCAGTCTGTGGAGGTGAGTCTGACTCTGTGTGTGTGTGTGTGTGTGTGTGTGTGTGTGTGTGTGTGTGTGTGTGTGTGTGTGCTTGTTTCCATTCTCCTTTTTCTTTCATCTATTTATGTGCGAGTATGTATGTATGTATGTATGTATGTATGTATGTATGTATATAAAATTTCCACTGATGGATATATGGAAGGATTTATTATAATGGAATGCATTGATATGTACGTACCTCCATTTGTTGTGGACTCCGGAGAGAAGCGACCATACGAGGTGATCGTGGCCTCTGCCTTGACCTGAAAGGTTAACCACTAACATCATTGCCTTCTCATTTGCATGTATACCGTTGTGACTCCCAGGGAGCTTTTCAGTGATACCAAAACGAGTGCTCAACCCCGGAGACTGCGAGTGTGGTGGTGAAATTTGCACATTATGACGTTGTCTGTGCAAACTTTCTTCCCTCGGTTATCCGGCATAAATTGATTTAGTAAGGATGCAAGTTATTTTCAACATCTGCGACAGGATTCTAACTGACCTGCCAAATTTGGAATGTAATGTTGTGTGCACGAGCACACGCACACGCACGCACGCACACACATACACACAAAGAAAACTCTTCAATTTATGAATACTTTCTAATATTCAATTATCGAATTTAAATTATTTAAGTGATAATGTGCTACTCTGGATTTCCAATGGCATACCTCTTTTTTTGAACTTATATTAAATTAATTAATTTTTTTGCTATTTCTTGTTCGTTTACTATTTATACATATTGTTATCTATGGTATGCTGTCGGGGTGCGTGGGCCCCACCAGCAACCCTGCCACACACCCACCACCATCACACGCACCACCACCTCAAAGTTAAATATAATTTACTGTTATATTGGTAATAATTTTCAAACAGTCTAAAACAGATCAATGTGAACTGCGTGTCAATACTGTGACGGCGCTACACTCTGATCCCACTTGACGCAGTTTTCTTATCTTTAATAGTAGCAAAAGTGACATCTGTCATGATTTTTTCATGGTAGTTGTCATTGGCTAAAGCTAAGTCTTCCCTGTTGCATATCATAGGCTTACCTTCTTCCTCTTCTCCTCCACAACCCCGTGCTTCTAATACCTTCTTCATCCCTGTATATTCTCTCTCTCTCTCTCTCTCTCTCTCTCTCTCTCTCTCTCTCTCTCTCTCTCTCTCTCTCTCTCTCTCTCGCGGTCAAGGTAAATTCAAAATCCTGAAAACCCAAACACGACAGGTATAAACTGCCGCCACTTTTAGCACCACCAAGCCTCCTCACTGACTGACAGACGGACGGACGGACGGACGGAGGCCTGCAGAAATAGACCAACGAACCCAACACTTCAGCTCAACACCCAGCGAATAAATGAAGCAAATGGAAAGCAAGGGGAGAAAAAAAATGGAGATAAACAAAGTTCATAAAATCAAACTCACATTTCAGAAAGGTTATCACTCGCTACGTTTCGGTATATCTATATATCTCAGTCCATTTCATCCACGTGTCAGCTCGCCAGGAAAAAAAAAAAAAAAAAAAAATGAAAGGATAAAAAGAAATAAAAGAGGGATAGAGATTTTGATATATATTTTATTTTCACCCCCATCCGCTACAGCTTTCTTTTTTTTTTCCACCGAATACTTTCTTCTCCCTGGTTTTGGTTCTGATGGCATCGACCTTTGAGTCTGACGCTTTGGTGTATACATATATTAAAACTCCCATCAGCAACATTGTAATTATCAAGACGTAACTGTCGTGACTCGTGTGTTTGTTTCTATGTAATTAGGTGAGGTGAGTGTGCAGGTAACATTATCATTATTATTATCAGTAGTAGTAGTAGTAGTAGTAGTAGTAGTAGTAGTAGTAGTAGTAGTAGTAGTAGTAGTATCAGTTGTAGTTGTTGTTGTTCTTCTTGTTCTTGTTGTTACAGAAGTTTTTTAAGTAAGAGGGGAAGCTGGCCAAGGGCAACCAAAAGCAATGATAATGAAAAGCCCACTAATATGCCAGTCTCCTTAATGGAGAAAAGAATTAGCCGAAAGTCAGGAACAAATGTCTTGAAATCTCCTCTCAAATAAAGTCAAGTCAAAGGAAGTTGGAAATATAGAATCAGGTAGGGAATTCCAGAGTTTACCAGAGTTTAGCAATAGTAGCAGTAGCAGTGGCAGTAACTGGCCAATGATGATACTGATGAAGAAAGTTATAGTGGTAGACAAGATAAAGCAATAATTATTGTGATGAAAATAGTAGTAGTCGTGATAACAATAGTAGCAGCAGCACCACAACCATCCCCAGGAAAAACAAATAGCATCATCCAATAAACCAAAAAACCTTGCAGCTATGAATGAATGAGCGTGAGCGACAGGTGTGGCGTGGCAAAGCAGGCAAGGGACATGTTTTAGGTGGCCACTATGCAACACTTCACTACCACTCCTTTACTTCTGCTCACTACTTGCTTGTCTGCCTTGTGTAGACCCACGTTTCTATTCCTCCTCCTCCTCCTCCTCCTCCTCCTCCTCCAATAAACTAAGCCGTACTGCTATTTTGTTGTTTGCTGTGTGTTGTCGCGTTTCACCTGTTTGTTGATGCCAGGGACCGCTTGTAATGTGCTAATAATTGATTTTACTAAACAGGAGAGAGAGAGAGAGAGAGAGAGAGAGAGAGAGAGAGAGAGAGAGAGAGAGAGAGAGAGAGAGAGAGAGAGAGAGAGAGAGAGAGAATCATGGAAAATGGATGAGAAAATACTTCAAAAAAAAGTGTGGAACAACTACATTGGCTTTCGAGAATTACTTTTTAACGGTCTGAGGATCAGGATGAAAAATAAAGAAAAAACAATGACTGAACAGAGAGGAAGAGAACGAACCAAGGGAGGTGGGAATGAATTGGCTGGAATGGATGGAATGGATAGGATGGAGGATGGATGAGGGAAGAATAAAGAAGACTGACAGAAGTGGGAGTGATGAGAGAAAGGTGTTGTCAAAGTGCACAGAGAAGCTTAAAAATAGAGCCATGGCGTTTAACAAGGTCATCACGAGGAACGAACGTCACTTATACCGTTGAGTATTTGTCGCGAGTTAGGAACGAACTCCCAATCTTTTGGTCGGTGAATGGAAAGATAAAAAGATAGACAGGTGATAAGAGAACAACAGTACAGATTTAGAAGGAAAAAAGTTGAAGGTAAAGAGAGGGATACCGGATGATGGCAAACAACGAATGAAAATGAGAAAGGGTGAGTAAGGAGAGGACATAACAAAGTGAGAGGAAACGAAGGAAAACTGAAATGTAAAAGAGGAAAAGAAAATTGGGGAGGGCGTAATGAAAAATACATATGAAAGACTAGAGAGAGAATAACAAGGG
>CM035204.1:12433485-12447102 GCA_020233015.1 Callinectes sapidus
CGATGATGAAGTTTTTAATGTAACTTTGACACCTCCGAATAACACGGTTCCTCTTCACTCACTTTACTGAACTGACTACACAAAACATCATGGTATATGAACTATCTTTTGCCATTAATAACAACTTGATACAACTTCTGATAAAAAAGTGCATTGGGCGTTGCAAGAAATTTAGCCAAAAAATGCCCCCTTATTTACCCCCCAATACCGCCCACCACAGCTACCTCCACCACACACACGCACGCAAATCACTCCAAACACGCCACAGTACTCATAAAAAGCCTTAAATGTGACTATTGATCCCAAATAAACAGTCCAGAAGCAAGACAATATCCTGCTGGTGAGGGCGCCCCGGTGGGGTACGGCCCCCTCCCCTCCTCTCTCCCTCCCACCTTCATTACGCTTAAACTTGACCGCGAAAACTATGTCTGAGTGGCTCATATGAAAGATTAGTACTGTGGCAGCAGACTGTGGTAATATGAGACTGTAATAATTGAGAGATGTTGCTTAAAATGACCGATGAAGTGAGAATCCAAGGTGGCGCCGCGGGTGGGGGTGGTGACTCACCCGACGTAAACATTGGCACGGCGGCGGAGGAGGAGGAAAACCGGCTTGTCATTTCAATCAAGGCGTTTGGAAGGTGGAAATCGTCTAATAAAAAAATAAAAAAAACTAACAAAAAAAAATAGAAAACGTACAACCTAACCTAACCAGTAATTATAACCTAGTAATATATATATATATATATATATATATATATATATATATATATATATATAGAGAGAGAGAGAGAGAGAGAGAGAGAGAGAGAGAGAGAGAGAGAGAGAGAGAGTCTGTGTGTACGTGCAAGTAATGTGAGTCTGTCGTAGTCACTCTACCTATCCACCCGTTTTCTTTTCTGGTAAACATGCTCACCCCTTCCCTACCCGTCCCCCGTACCCAACCAACCTCCCAGCCACCACCCCCCACAGCAACCACGTGACGTCAGAGGGTGTGCGCAGAACTCAAAGCGGGCCAACCCTGTATTCTCTTAATCCTGCTGTGGAGACGTGACAACGCAGCTCACGGGAAAATCCCGCACTCAGCCTTCACCGATGGCAACGACTATAGTAATTGGGTCCGGACCTGAATCCCACGGATCCGCCTAGCCAAGTAATCGGATCCGCGATTATTTATATTTTCGGATCTTGCCCAGCCCTACAGTACAGTGGAAGTGGAAGGTTGCAAACAGCGAAACAAAATACACAACACGTGCCTTGCGCTTCAAGGAATTTGTTTATACATATACTCAAATTTGTGCGTTCATATTCTTACAAAATAGACAAATTATCATTTACTGATTACATTCTGATTACAGAGAAAAATTCGATATGATGAGTACGTATATCGGTCTGAGATTTCATCTTAAACAACTACATCGACTTCATTCTAACGAATTGGTGACAAGCAGTGCCACGTACTTCTAAAACCAGTGAATAACGATTGTTGTAGATATTTATGACTTTTATGATAGTGGCGGTGAAGATCAAACAAGGCCATGAACAGTGCCCAGCGAGACAGTTGTGCCGAGTGTGATGCGTGTGAACACAAGTAGTTTCAATACACACCACGCATTACCATATCTCGTTCCTATTAATGAAAGTGGGTGAATTTCCTTCAAAAATTCATTATTAAGCAACCTTCACAGTGTAAGTGATGATGCTATCAACGTGTTTATCCTGTAAAGAGTTGATCTGAAACTACTCACACATAACTACCACAGATCAATTTTGAAAAGTTTTCGTCGAGGACAAAGCACATACGAATATGAAGACGATCCTCGAGTGGGAATAAGGACTTCAGGACTTAGAAGACGAGAACAATCCTCAAGTACGAGTGCGATCCTTGAAAACAAGGACGATACGCGAGATTCAAAGACGACGACGATCCTCGAGTACGAAGGCGATCCTTGTAAACGAGAGCGATCTTCGAGTATAAGGACGAGCTTCGAGGAAGAGAACGATCTTCGAGTATGAAGACGATCCTCGAGAACAAGGACAAACTTCAAGTACATAGAGGGGCTTCCAGTACGAAGACGACCTTCGAGGACGAGCTTCAAGGACAAACGGAAATCATTTCATACTGTTAGTTAGCTGTGAGTACAAACATTCACTGACTCTACGGCTGCACTTGATCAAATTACTTAAAATAACAGTGAGAGACAGAGAGAGAGAGAGAGAGAGAGAGAGAGAGAGAGAGAGAGAGAGAGAGAGAGAGAGAGAGAGAGAGAGCGAGCGAGTGTGTGTGTGTGTGTGTGTGTGTGTGTGTGTGTGTGTGTGTGTGTGTAGGGAGCTAAAAAGAAACGAGAATTCGCCTCACCTTAAATTCGGTGTCTCCTGGATCTTCACGCTGTTTTGCCCGCTCCATCTCCCGCCGTAGGGTGGTGACCTTGGGATGTACCGCACCTTCGCCACCTCGCTCCTGCACTGCTGCCAGTCGTGCCACCACGTCTGTATAACACCCTGAGGAATATCTACGATTAGAGGGACACACACACACACACACACACACACACACACACACACACACACACACACACACACACACACACACACACACACACACTTAAGAGTAAGTAAGTATAATTAAAGTATATATTCATCGACTGTTAACTTTAGTGTTATAAACGATTCTATGTAACATTGCTTGATTACGATATCTCTTGCACTCGAGTTATCCGCTATCTAAGCAATATAAGAAGGAACCACAAAGTGTTCTTTAACGGGGGAAGGTATTTTTCCTTCTTTTTCCTTGTGTGTGTTGTGTGTGTGTGTGTGTGTGTGTGTGTGTGTGTGATACAAAGAAGCGTTATCAAGTCACACACCGAGAAAACACCAAGCAACAGTCCGCTACAGGTGTGAAGCAGGGCTGTGTGCTTTCTCCATCACTTTTCAACACATGCATGGATTGGGTACTAGGCAGAGTTGTGGAACAAAGTCATTGGGGAGCATCTGTCGGCAACACCAAGATTACAGATCTTGTTTTTGCTGATGATGCAGCAATCTTCGCTGAGTCACTGGAGGTTCTGGTAATGGCTCTAGAGGCACGGCACGAGGAGGTGAAGCCCTTGGGACTTGAGGTTTCCTGGGCCAAGACCAAGGTCCAGGTGTTTGGAGGCGTGCTGGATGAAACAGTACAGTCTGTCCCTGCGTGTGGCGAGGACATTGAGATCTTGAAAAGTTTCACATACCTTGGTAGTGTAGTACATAACGATGGTGGGTCGAGCCAAGAAGTCACACGGCGGATTGGCCTGGTCCACGGCGTTATGGATTCACTCAACACGAGTATTTGGCGTTGTCGATACCTGTGCAGACGGACAAAGATTCGGATCTTCAAGTCGCTGGTGATCCCTGTCTTACTCTATGGTTGTGAGACATGAACGCTGAACACCGACCAGAAGAGGCGAATTGATGTCTTTGGTACTAGATGCCTTCGCAGGATCATGGGATACCGCTAGTATGACTGTGTCAAATCAGCGATTGTTTCACGAGACCGATTCGAGGCCTATTACTAGCATAGTCCGTCAGCGCCAACTGCGACTATATGGGCATGTGGCGCGATACCCGGAAGCCGACCCTGCTTGTCGGGTTGTTTCCGTAAGGGACAACCCAACCTGGAGGAGGCCTAGGGGACGCCCACAGAACTCTTGGCTGCGGCAAGTCGATGCCTCCTGCTGGGAGTTCCTCGGTATAGGAAGGGAGCCTGCATGGAGACTCGCGAGGCGTGGCCGCCAGGAGTGGCGCCGTAGGGTAGGCGAGGCAACGCGCCCCCCGGCGTATGCCCCCCATGATTGATTGATTGAACAGTCCGCTAAGGCCACCACAAAGACTCCGCGCTCCGATAATTATATGAAGTTATCTACGATGGCCCCAATATTTGTTATCTGAGAAAGTCACTTCGAATGGCGTGTGTTTCTAACATCAACACTGTCAACATGAACCCTATATTCGGGTTGGCTTTCAGTATAACTGTTAGGGAGGCCAGGCTCAAAGCGCTTCCATCAAGTCAAGATGAAATTCCTTCTGTCGTATGTGATAGATGTTTTGCCAAACACACTATGATAAACACATCTATTAATAAGCATCAAGTGTGTGTGTGTGTGTGTGTGTGTGTGTGTGTAATCACCGCACCCCCACCCCCCCCACCCCCCCCCCCCCCCGAAAAATAGAAGAAAAAATAATTACGTAAGATGGCTAGAGAGGGAGACAAGATACACGTTATTCAAGGAGGAAACGAGAAGAGGGCACCTTGAGGGTGTGTCATAAGCATCTGATGATATAACCGCTCATCAGTGATATATGTAACAACGACAATTACGCACTATATGGGAGACTTGCAATAAAGACACTAATTACCTCAAATTAAAAGTGCACTGATTACCTCGAATTACACCAAAACCTATCCTAGGAAAGTCTAAAGCAGAGATTGGTCATTTGTCTCTTATGCTCTCACGGCTCTTTTAATCCTTTATCAGTAACGTTGCTGGTTACCAATATCATTGCTAATTTTGTGTAACATGTTGAAAAACAATAACACAGTGAAGTTGTTGTGTTGACAAGTGTTGTATTTTTTAGGGGGATGTATTATTGATTATTTGGACTTTTATATGATTAAGTGAATCAAACCAGGCACCTCAAATTATCTCCCGAGACAGGTAAGATGATAAGGTTTCATCCCTGATTATCATGTGAGTACAGACTCTTCTACGCCAATGCTGACAGTGACAAGCTCACCTCCTGATGTTTCAAGGAAAGATAGTTGGTTATATCCTATCAAGTAACCATCGGATATTCCAAGTGTTTTTTTCATAATTCAAGGTAAGAAAACTGCCAGATGAAACAAACACGAGAAAAAAGAACACAGGAGAATTAGGAAAGGTGCAAAAAGCCAGTAGGCCTATACGTGGGAACGTGGGAGTCATTTTATAGAACATGCCTGCCTACATCAGCTATCATTTTTCTATATACAAATTTATATATAGTGTGTGTGGAAAGTTAGTTTGCCGGGTAGTGCACAAACTGATTAAATGCATTTTTCAGTTCATGGCTAAAAGTGAGTTAGCTTATAATGCAAAGTAACTGTTCGCTGATCCATTGACAACAATGATGCCTTGGCAACGCTGTGTGGCAGGACAGCCGTGTTCAGCTGCATTGTGAAGGCAGTAAAACGAACTATTGGTTAGCGTGTTGTTCGTGACTCTCCATTTCCATTATTTTAGTATAGAACATAATATTATTTGGTGTGTACATAGGCCAGTGCTATAGCCAGAAAGATTATTGCTAAGGAGAACCCTGTTAATCACGAATTTATAATAAGAAGAATAGCTTTTCTTTGGGTTTTCTTGTCACCTTCTACTACAAGTTTGGTGCTCATAACATTTTTCTTTTTTTAAATATGGTCTCACAGCTCGTAATTCACCATTACAGGGTAATAGATTTTTTTCTATTTTTCCTTACCATAAATCCAATGATCACCTTGTCATCTTCATTATCTATTATTTAGCTTCCCTCTATTCTCATGTGTATATAATTGGAATAATTAGTTAGCAGATTACTATAATATCGTGACCACTTTCTTACTATAGATAAATTTATGAAAATGACGCACAAGATAAAGTGTTATTTAACAGTGCAGAGAAAAAAGTGTCCCGCTCAAATGAAAATGTGGTAACATCGCCAACTGTCACATCTCTATGATTATAGTAGGGTTGCCATATATAGACTATCAAAATTCCGGATACCTTCACTAAGTCCTGATATAATATTGAAAAACATATAAATTGATAAAAAAAATGTTTATTTACCTTTGTAGTAGTAACTAGGTCACAAGGCCAGAAGCAAGCAAACAATAATCCAAACTGACTCATATCAATTCGATGGTTAAAGCGTAGAGACTGACTCACGACGTGAGGCGAAGCGGGGAATGCTGGGAGCATATAGGCCATCCTCTCCATTCAGGACTCATACACGCTAGTTTTGACAGACCAGACCATCGGGGAGCCCCAGATTTCTTGCCTAGATGGGGTTTCCCCAGCCTAGAAACGGGTTATGCCTCCAACCACGACTTCAAGAGAGATGTTCATGACGTAAATTTTATCTATTTATTTTTTAGGTCAGAGGGGGAAGCTGGCCAAGGCAACAAAATAGTGAACATAAAAAGCCCACATTTTGCTAAATAATGTGACATCGCCAAGAGGGCGTTGGAAACTAACATCAAAATTCAGGAATTGTGACAATAATATTCGTATTGTCAACTTGGCTGATAGCTGACAGACGACATCGCTCTCGTGGAGGTGATGAGATCTAGGGAGCAGTGAGCAAAAATGGAGATGGTACGGGGATCGACAGACCAAGATAAGAAACAGACTCAAGGTTACTGAGCTTCTGGATCTACGACTTTTCTTAATAAGTTCCAGACCGATACTGAGAAGCTAATATCCCTGCACCAAGCACATCCATCCCAATAACAATAAATATGAAAACGATGAATTACGTCATTATGGTTACTTGTGAAATACTGGTTAAAGTTGATCTGTTATGCCACACTGGGTGGTGTAAGCATTCATATACACCTTAAGTTTCCCCAATCACGCTGTATCACGCTTTACCAAACATACTGCTGGCAAGAGATGTGCACAACCACCAGTACACTGTGACCGTACATCAGTGCACTAGGACATGTTCTCAGATATGTTTCCACTTCCATACGTACACTATTTGTACTGTACAAGTAGTGAAAGATTAAGAGGTGTGAAGGTGCATACTGTTTAAGTGTGTGTGTGTGTGTGTGTGTGTGTGTGTGTGTGTGTGTGTGTGTGTGTGTGTGTGTGTGTGTGTGTGTGTGTGTGTGTGTTTTATATTATTATCATTATTATTTTGGTTGTGAAATAGTGATGGCTAGAGTGAACCTTCCCTTTCGGGCATAGTCATGAGTGAGCATTGTGTACACTTGTGAGTCAGTCTTGTTTTGTGGAATCTATTAATATAAAGCTTTTTCTCTCATTTTCTCGTAACCAGCCTTGTCAACATTTTTCTTCCCCCCTCTAGCCCCCGTCGCCATGATTTTTTTTTTTTTTCTAAACAAACCAGTGGAGATGAGAGAGTTTTAATAATGAGAACCACAAATGGCCAAGGAATGGGGAGAGGGACAGGAAGGGGAGGGGCGAACTAATAATAACCAACCTTGTCAACACTTTTCTTCCCCCCTCCAGCCCCCGTTGCCATATTTTTATTCTAAACACACCAGTGGAGATGAGGGAGTTTTAATCACTAGAATTACAAATGGCCAAGGGATGAGGAGAGGGACAGGAAGGGGAAGGGCGAACTTAATAATACTGTTGAGAAACACTTGGTGGGGATGAAGTGAGGTGAGAGCTGTCACCTGAGAGAAGTGACATTCTTCTGACATACAGGTACGTTGGAGGAGGAGGAGGAGTAGGAGGAGGAGTTCTATTACAATATTACTACAAATAGTGATACAACTGTACAGAATTTAAGGGTTTTGTGTAATTCTTGTACGTTTAAAAATATAATAATCTAAGAGCCTCAGGCCGCTCTTAAAGCACATAACCATATATATAATGAAAATAATAATAATGAAAATAATAACAACAACAACAACAACAACAACAACAATAACAATAATAATAATAATAATAATAATAATTATTATTATTATTATTATTATTATTATTATTATTATTATTATTATTATTAGTCATTATTATAAAATTATAATAAACCATAAATAGTTTAGTATAAATAGTTGGCAGCTTTAGATATATTATACATAAATTCCGTAAATAAACTTACTAATAATGCTATGTAACCCGTTCATATTTCTTTTCTCTTTGATCTTTGTGTATAAACCATGTGGAACCCTACTCCTAATCACTTTGCATCTACAAACGTTGAATTGTATCGAGTATCAAGGCGGTGTAGCGCGGAAAATTATGTTTTCAACATCATGTCTTCTAAAAACGTTTGGTATTTTTGCTTCAATATTGTTGCTATTTGACATTAATACCATAGGTCTACGTAACATTTATAGGAAAGTAAGTACTGCTTTAGATAACTGAGACCATTATTTGGTTTCAGATACAACACGGAAAGGACAGTTGTATACCGTCACTCGCCCACATCACACACCAGTCTAACTGTAACTCAAGGTGGGAAATTTCAGAAGGAATATACTGCTAAACAGTTGAGTTCTCATAGACAAGGCAGGTGTAGTACGAACTAACACATCATCCTTCTGTTACTTCCTCAGATGGAGTTAGAGCAGAACACCACTCAAGGAATGAACCTGGAAACCTCTACGTTTGAGAATGTCACTGTCATCGAAGTGGCACATTGGCGTGTAGTTCTGGACATGCTTAACACAGTCATCATGACCTCCAACACCATCAATCTTATGCTGGGGATGGGCGCCGCTATATCCGTTACGGAGGTGAGGTGATGGTATAAGTGCCTCGATCAGTAACTCTGAGAGGGATTAAATCGGTAATTTGTGTTGGATGGCTACTCAAGTCTTTGTTAAAGTAAACACGGTCATTGACTCGAGTATTAGGTCTCCTAGTGCCTTATAATATTGCTTACTTCAAGAGGGTGGTGTTCCTCGAGAGAGTGCTTACTGTGACTCCAGTAGGTATACCCTTTTCTAGCTGTGGACGCACACCAAGAGACCAATCGGTGCGGTGATCGGCATGTTGGGACAGTTTGCGGTACTACCAGCCATCGGTTTCTGCCTCTGCCTGTTGTTCAAGTTGAAGCCGTATGAGGCACTGGGAGTCCTTATCATATCCTGTTGCCCCGGTGGATCCTTTTCTAATTTCTTTACCTATTGGGTTGACGGTGATCTGGCACTAAGGTGAGTTGCAATAAATTGACCTATTGCTGTCTTCAGTGAGTATCCTCTAACAGGCACATTGCTCCTGTCTGCAGCAATCTGTTTCATGAGGATGGCAGTATATTGTGTGTGTGTCACTGGACACTTCAATAACTCCATGAATGTGACTATTCTTGTTACTGTTGCAGCATTATGATGACAGTGTGCTCATCTGTCCTCGCCTTTGGAGGGATGCCCTTCAACCTTTGGATGTATGGCAATTACTGGCAAGGAGACAACTCATTTGTAATTCCCTTCACAAACATCATGATATCTCTCGTCTTCATTACTGTACCAGTCATTGTGGGCATGACAGTGAGGCACTTCCACAAGCGGGCAGCAGAAATGACAACTCGGGTAAGTATTGCCTGCTGCAGGCCAATATTTAGGAGTTCTCAGAAGAGGTCACGCTCTGGCTTACCCTACAGTACATAGGTGCAAATTATAAAGTAGATCACATACACAAGTCCAGACAAGAGGTCTCCAATAATGCTTGTGACTCTCTTCGATGGAATACAAGGATTTCTGTTTTAGTACACGGAAATGAGCAATGGAGCAACCTGTAATTTATCCAACATAAGTTTTGTCTCTCTCCAAACCACAAACAGGTATCGAGTTTGATCGGATGGATTGGTGTGCTCGCTGGCATCGTCATCTGGACCATCTTATACTGGAGAGTCTTTGTGACGGCTAGCCCACTGCTCTACTTAGCCGCCATTCTTCTTCCCTCTATTGGCTTTATATTCGCTTTCCTTTTGGCAAAATTAACCTGTCGGGTAAGGAATCCACGCCATTGGCGCTTGCTTTCTATTCATTCCAGCAGTCCACTTTTATATAGCTCAGTGTTCAGTACATATCACATATCATCTGGTAAAGTCGGAAGAGAGATGATGGAATGCTGACTTTTTACTGCATATATTTTGTGAATGCTGACTTTTTACTGGATATGTTTTGACAATGCTGACTTATTACTGCATATATTTTGTGAATGCTGACTTTTTACTGCATATATTTTGACAATGCTGACTTTTTACTGCATATATTTTGTGAATGCTGACTTTTTACTGCATATATTTTGACAATGCTGACTTTTTAATGCATATATTTTGTGAATGCTGACTTTTTACTGCATATATTTTGTGAATGCTGACTTTTACTGCATATCTTTTGAGAATGCTGACTTTTTACTGCATATATTTTGTGAATGCTGACTTTTTACTGCATATATTTTGACAATGCTGATTTTTACTGCATATATTTTGTGAATGCTGACTTTTACTGCATATATTTTGACAATGCTGACTTTTTACTGCATATATTTTGTGAATGCTGACTTTTTACTGTATATATTTTGTGAATGCTGACTTTTAATGCATATCTTTTGAGAATGCTGACTTTTTACTGCATATATTTTCTCTCTTTCTGTAGTACATAGGAATCCCCCCCCCCCTCTCTCTCTCTCTCTCTCTCTCTCTCTCTCTCTCTCTCTGCTTTAGATATCCAGTAACGTTAGCGTTGATGCATGTTTGTTTGTTTTTTCGTTGGGTCATGGTTTTATTATGACATGTCTATTTCAGAACAACAAGACTGCACGCACTATTGGTATAGAGACCAGTTCCCAAAATATGCCTGTTGCAATGAGCATCATCCTTCTCTCCTTTACGGACATTGAGGTAAATTAACTGTAGCATTAGCTGCACATTTCAGTCACACAGCCTTGACCCATGGCGTAAATATTGTCATATCTTATCTCTCTCCACCCTCCCCCCCTCTACTCTCACTCTCTCTCTCTCTCTCTCTCTCTCTCTCTCTCTCTCTCTCTCTCTCTCTCTCTCTGAGAGCTTCACCTTCGTTGTAAATAATGTCATACCTATTTTTTTCTCTCTCTCACTCACTCACTCTCTCTCTCCCTCTCTTGCTACAGCTGAAGGGTAAACTTGTTCTGTTTCCCACACTGTACGGCGTCTTTTTGACCTCTGAAGCCATGCTGGGTATCTCCGCCTACCAATTATACAAGAAATTCTGCACGAAGGCCGAAGACTACCCAGCAATGCATACAGCCCGTTTGGAGCCTGCCACACCCGCCGAAAAAGAAACCTTTAGAATATGAGAAGGATAGAGGATCAACGATAGCAGCGAGGCAACTCGTTACCTGCTCAATTGTGTTCATGTTAGGATTTATAAACTAAGAGAGGATATTGTGTTTCTTTTGCTCTTAGGATATTATTGTTACTTTTTGTTGATGTAAATTTGTTAGTGAGAGAGAGAGAGAGAGAGAGAGAGAGAGAGAGAGAGAGAGAGAGAGAGAGAGAGAGAGAGAGAGACGAGAGAGAGAGAGAGAGAGAGAGAGAGAGAGAGAGAGAGAGAGAGAGAGAGAGAGAGCCTGTTGTTTGCATTGTAGTGCCCGAGTAATTATGCTAGTACCAGTAACCATAAGGACACTGTCACTACGATGCTACAGCCGAGAAAGATCCCAGGAACTATCTATCACACGAGTTGCATTACAAATCACTTCATGATTTCATGTAATTTAATTTCATGCGCCTATTTACAGTAAATCTACTGAATCCCACGTTTCATTATCTAATATTAATCTCTCTCTCTCTCTCTCTCTCTCTCTCTCTCTCTCTCTCTCTCTCTCTCTCTCTCTCTCTCTCTCTCTCTCTCTCTCTCTCTCTCTCTCTTCTAAACTTACTTAGTTAGTTAGTGTGTGTGTGTGTGTGTGTGTGTGTGTGTGTGTGTGTGTGTGTACTGTGAAGTGTGGGAATACAGGAACTATATGTTTGTAAATGCTATTGCATTTTTCTATTCATTATCATTGTGTTTAAAGTTAGAATGAATAAACAGGGATAAACGGTATGAATCAGTATTATTCATTTACCATATACGTTTAAATAGATTAAAGAAAAATCAAAGAAGTGTGGAATAGTGGTAAATATCTGCTCACGCAAACAGTCCTAACCTTATCCTAGTCCGCTTCACCCCCACATCCGACAAAAAATATATATGATGTGGAATGCTATGAAAAAAAATTGTAGTGACAAAGTTATCTTCTCAAACTGAAGGAATCTCGAAATAGCGTGGGAAATAGTCTCGATGCTACAAAGATACAAGGCAGAGAGGGCAATGCCACCACAGTAGAAGTTTTTAACAACATTTTTTTTTCATTATGGTATCGTGGTTATTCGTGTCTTTTTGTGTGTGTACTAATGAATATGATGTAATTGCTGATTTCTTTCTTTATTTATTTTATACCAATAGGTACATGGGGCAAGCGACTCACGAAAACTACGATAGTGATAACTGCAGATAAGAGATTTATCATGGATAAGATAAGCAGATTCAACAGCACAACGTTTTTATTTGGTTTCTGCTGCACAAGACATGGTTCTGTTCTGATCCTAGTTACCTCACTACTACACTGAAATATCTATGACTAAACGAGGATTGAAGAACCAACCATGTGGAGTGGTGATGCTTCATTCATGGGTAAGATCAAGGAACAAATTCTGTACTACTTATTTTGTCATTTCAGCTTAAGATTCCTTCAAATAACGCCCAGAAAACCTCACAACAAAGCGGCAACCAAACTGCACCACTCTTGTAATGCAGGATATGTTGTGATAGTGACACATTCTAAGTATGTATATTGTTTGTGTGCATGCTTTACGACACGCCTATAGTGCCTCCTACATTGGCCAATGTTGGAATGTGGGGCACTTATTACAGGCGCAGGAGTGCCATTTCGCGTTTTGCACTGCCAAATCAAACCATTTTCGCAGTAAAATATATGTTTGGTAGTGAAGAACGACAGTTTGGAATTTTGGAAGTTTGGCAGTCAAAAAAAGTGAAGCAGTTTGGGTTATTATTGTATTTTGAAACAGTATTCTTATCAATGAGCTAAAGCTGCGCCTTCAATACGTGCACAGTGCGCGTGCGACCTTCTCAGTCTCTCGCAAGTCTCAAGTCCGTTATTAGTCACTACTTAGTTGGTCGAACGCTTTTGAATTCACCACTAATGTCCGAGTGGAAAAGACAATACGATTCTTGGAGAAAGTACCAGGCACGATATTGATTAGAATTTTAAGTATGCCACTCCCAAGAAATTATTGGCTTGGGTCTTCTTATGTCCTGTTTTTGCCATGTCCCATTTACAATATTTGTAATAGAGCCCCATGCAGCTTTTTTTGTGCAAAATCTAAGAATTTTTGTTAATACTGCCCCAGGACCCTCAATCTTGAATGAAAGTATACCATCAAGTTTATTATGACCTTATACTCGTAATACTTTGCTTTTTTATCCTATTTAAGACAATATCATTATTGCCTATCTCCTTTCTTCCATTCTTCCTTCCATAGAGCCTACGTGGCCTGAAGGGTGGACGACCAGCTTAATGACGCACGGGGTGGAGAACTTAAGCGTTAACCTCAACGACAGCTGGACAAGGGAAGGACAGACGCCCCCCGAGCTGTCGGAATGGATGGTGAACCTGGACCTGGCAGCAGCTCTTCTTATGAATTTCAACACAGTCACCCTCATGTTGGGCATGGGCGCCGCCACCTATTGGAAAGAGGTGACTTCTCTCTTCTACCATGAACGTGTTCCTTCCGTAGATTTTTGTCTGTCGCTATGATACGTATTCAACTTATCTTCTCTCTCTCTCTCTCTCTCTCTCTCTCTCTCTCTCTCTCT
>CM035204.1:12447202-12480177 GCA_020233015.1 Callinectes sapidus
AAATCGTGTTTTATTTAATATAATTTATGTCGTCATTTTGTAGACGATGCATTCAAGCGCGCTGAGTGTGAGGTACACAAAAGCGATTTAAGCAAGACGACTTTCGACCTCCCTAAAGCGTTGACCCTAAGCTAAGCACGATTTTAGACTTAACTAGCATCGGTTTAAGACAGTTTTCGTAGATATGGGCCCTGACAGATGGTTAACACCAAGGCCAACCACTTACATTACGTATCACTGGTGGGCTGACTGCACCTACTGTACCCTATCTACGCCGCCACCTGTTCCCTATTCCTCCCAAGGATGCTAACTATGTCAAGTCGTTGTGCAGCGAGACACAAAAAGCGATATTCCTGAATGGAAATATATTCTTTTTATAAAACTATCCAAAAAGAAAAAGACACAACCATACAGATAACAGGTGCTGGCATTTACCTGTCTGCGATGACTGTGACAGTATCTGAAGCAGTAGTACAAGCTGTAATAATGACGGGGCGGTGTGAACTGCAGAGACAAGGCAAAAGATGGTCAGATAGAGGGGACAGGATGTGATGAACCAATCGCGTAGCGTGATAACCTCCCTCCACCAGCCTCCGCGTGTCCTGCCACTCACGACACATGGCTGCGCTCGCGTACTGGATGCACCTGTGGGAACAAATTAATAATTCAACTGATATTTTACCTGTTAAATGATTCACCACACTCCATGGTAAATTTTGAGATCATCATTAAGTAAAAAAGAAGAAAGAGCGGTACAGAAAAGATTATCCCAAGTAAAAACATGAGCATCATGATTCAGTATTTCAGATTAGTCAAGTCTGTTGAAGTCACTCCCACATCATCCTCCTATACACACCGGAATCTCTCTCTCTCTCTCTCTCTCTCTCTCTCTCTCTCTCTCTCTCTCTCTCTCTCTCTCTCTCTCTCTCTCTCTCCTTTACATCCTTGGAAGAATGTATTTATTCATATTTTCGACTATCTATTTATTTCGTGATTAAGCTTTTCCTTGAATCCTTTTTGTTTTTTTACCGGTTAGGCTATTAAATTCCTCGGTTTATTCTTTATCGGTAAATTTTCTCTTTCCGCAATTCTCCGTTTCTCGTTTTGTCTAACAGTATTCGGACCAAGACCATTCTGACTGCAGTGTTTCCGCTTCCTACACCTATCCACACACACACACACACACACACACACACACACACACACACACACACACACACACACACACACAGGCTTGGTGGTAACTCCTTCAATACTGGAAGGTGATTTACCATGAGTTTTGGGTGCGATTAGACGATTTTATTGACATTGGGAATAGTTTGTGGAGGTCAGAAGATTAATGGCCAGTCTTCACTATCCTAATCGATACATGAGTTTCTGAAGCTGTATAAAAACGCCAAGTGATAAGCAAAATGAATATAAAAATGCGTCATAATTAATGACTGGCGAACACGAGGCCAGGACATCATTATGATGTCTCGTGTGAGGCTATTCCGTCTTCGGTGGCGCTTAGAGGCGACGCCTTGAAGGTCTGCTGGTGTTACGAGACACTTTGAGGAAGTCATGACACAAATTTTTACATGAATACACAAGTGTAAAATTGTTACTGCAGGAACCAAACGTGATGACCAGTGTTATGTACATAACAAGGTGCTGAAATTTCATGGAGGCATTTGACGCACTGATTGATTAATCACGGAATTACTATAAGTTTTGTAATGTCGATAAAGTGTTACTAAAACCATGAGTAAAAAGCTGGTGCAGGAGTTATAAATGTCAATGACTTAAATGGTAGCCAATGGAAGAGCGAGTAACTTTTCATCTTTTCCATTGATAATTCTATAGTGTAGCTGCAAACATATAAGTAAACCCAAGGAACTAACCTGACTCAGCCTTACTGTACGTATACTTGTCCACTTAGCAAAGCGGTAAATATAGTATAGTCTTTACCACTTAACGGCCAGTCATGTTGGTGTTTAGACCATTTATTCAAGAAAATAATTAGCTGAATAAAAAATAAATAAATAAAAAGGCTACGGTGAAAGTAGACATAGAGCTAGTAAACGTTACATAACAGTAGGGCAGCAACAATGTATGGGGAACTAATCATTGAAAAGTCAGTAGGATTACGCTGCAGATTCTTTTATGTTTCACGTTTTTTTTTTTTTTTTTTTTTATCTCATTTGCACATTTAACATTCTCAGTCATTTCAGTAACACTCACCTTGGCTAAATATCACCTGTCTTACAAAATTAGGTTTACAGCTCGGCACGTATCAAACGGTACCCTGCACGATAGTCTACTCACTGGAACCATCTGCTGTTCCTGCCCCTTGAAATCTAGCACCATAAAGTCTATGGAATAAAAATCCGACGTTACATAAATCACTCCTGTTCATTTACACTTGGCTAATAACATGAAGACAGTGATTATATGTGGAAAACAAAACACTAAAAGCACACCTTTAAACAACAGTCATCTTAAATTTGTCAAAATCAAAATGGTAGGAATTCCACTCCAGAAAGCCGTTTTCCTGACGATCTGATAAATGTAATTACAAACACGTTTTCTTGAAAGAAATTACAAAATGTCTTGGCTGAAAAAAAATCAATTAATAAACAAAGTGAGCAAAAATATAGAATTGCTGATCATAAGGAAATGTTGCTTGTCACATGTACTACAGGCGACTCCCTACTTAATTAATGACAACTTTCCTACCCTCATTTCATTTATTTATCTTATCTATTTATTTATTTTGTCTAGCTACAGCGACATGTTGACTCATGGTATTTTAATAAACAAACATCATTGGCCAGAAGTCATCTTTGATATTTGCCCCCCCACCAACCCCCCCGCCCCCCCCCCCAAAAAAAAAAAAAAATAAATAAATAAAATAAATAAATAAATAAATAATAAAAAATAAAAAAAACAGGATGCATGCAATATTGTTGAGAGCACAATGTTCTTCCAAAATGTTTTGCTAATGAGAATGTCACTACAACATTAGGCTATTACTGGATATGCTGAATTTGCTACCATCTTGTCTTTCTGAACAGTTTTCTTTCTGAATTTTTAATTAACTTTTCTTGGCATTTATTGTTATGCCTAGGTATATGATTTCCTTTGTTATTTCTACATTGTTATTTTGTCAGACTGTTATTTCTTTATTGAACATATAATGATTTTCGTCAGATTTATCCTGAGCTCTGTGTGGATAGTTAGGCTAGTGTCTATCATTCTACACATTTATTCTTGTGTTTTTGTCATTACTAACCTGTTATATACATAGGATGGACCACTTATTTTCAAACTGTCATTTTGGTTCTAGTTTATGTATAATGACGCCAATAACTAAACAGGATAATGGATGGTGTACATAAGTATTTTTTTGTCTAATGTCATTGGTAACAGGGATTTTAATTTCATTGTCTCCTAGGATAAGGTATGTTGTGTTGTTTTGGGCCACTCCAGTCACCATTAAAATTAGGGCGAGTTTTGTATTCAGCATTACAAACTCATATTTCCCGCCTCAGATTTGCTGGGTGTTTTGGAGAAGTCGGCGTATCTGATATCGGCCACTTTTTTTCGTCTTCGTACGGTTTCGGCCGTCACAATATCTTGCCAGTACAAATCACACTTACTTGTTATGTTATGATGAGGAGCAAAGACTCCTATGATATGCTCTGTAGTAGGGTAATATACGTCCTCTCACCTCCTTGCCCCATCTCTCTCTCTCTCTCTCTCTCTCTCTCTCTCTCTCTCTCTCTCTCTCTCTCTCTCTCTCTCTCTCATATGTACACTATATTTTGTGATACCAAAGTACATACAATATAGTTTGCATCGTCCTTACCTGCGCCTATAGTCACGTGTTTGATGCCCGCTGCTCCCTTGTCCATGTAAACAAACAGTTGCCAGAGATCACTGCTAATTACTGACATTGCTATACATTTATCCTTATACCCCCCCCCCCTTTTTTTTTTTTACGTTAACGAAAAGCGATGTGCAATCATTGTATATACATGTGACATGCTGACAGCCCCTGCATGATAAATACTTGGCCACATACCACTTCCTTCACAAATTTTGCCCAACATCTCAGCAGTTTAGTAACTGATTACTTCCATCATCTGCCGTTTTCATTTGGCAACAGTGTTATTACTAGCTGTTTTAGATCGTTATATATAATTTCTGTATCTCCGTATTTTCACACTCGCCTATGGTCACCTTAATAACCCTGAAAACACACGCGTCATCTGGCAACACCACTGAGGGGCGGGACGCGCAGGCGCATCTCTGCTGTTCCGTCGGGTGGTTCAGTTTGAAATCCAAAAGGAAGGCACCAAGGAAGAAGCAACTGCTGGTACTGTCCTCTGTGTACTTTCCTCCCGCCGTAATGACGGATCCATTTGTTCAGGTAAGGCAATACATGTATGGCGGAGTCTTGGGTTGTGTCTTGGTGCTCATTTATCAGTGGTAGGAGACGAAGATGGTATTTGGTGAGGATTAATGGCTTTAGGAATCTCGTGTTGTGGCTTTCCATATTTATTCAGTGGAGAATGGTGGGCGCACTGTGTTGTGTGTTGCTAATACATACTGGTGATCGTATAGAGTGTATATTGAGGGTGTATAGATGTAGGTAGGTGGTGTTGTGGGATCTGGAGGTGTGGGTTAACTGAGGTGTGGATGTGGGTGATGTGGGAATATATTCCCCTTTATTTATGTCGTGTTGCTGTATAGTACAGTTTATTATGATAAACGGCTTGCTTTGGGTACCAGAGGAGTGCATAATTCATAATGAAACCACTTGAACAGGTAATTTTTTTACTTTAACACCAATCTCAAGTTGGCTTTTCATACCCTTCCCATCTGTTAGAGCTTTCCATACTGAGTAATTTGATCCCCATATGTAACTGGCGCAAATAAATTATAATGGCGCTAGCGATTTTTAAAGATGTACCGAATTTCCGGGAACAAACTAGGTACTGTTAACAATGAATGCCTTCGTTATCAGTTCCAACCGCCGCCCTTCTCACCCCGTGGTGTCAAGTTTCACCATTTGAATCATGTTAAGGACGTGCTTAAGGAGAGACGAAGCTATTGTTTTGCCATGTGAATCCTCTTGACTTTTTTTTTTTTCTTTTTATCCTTCACCACTTCACAGGTGGAGAAATTCTATTGTGCTCTTTTTTGAGTTTGTATAAATGAGATGAATAGCTTTTGAATGTGAGTTAACATGTAATCCAGTCATATATGTGTGTATAACATAGGCTTTAGTAACTAAAATATTTGAATTTATCAAAGTAATGGCAATGACTAAATTATTTTTAAATATTTATTCTCTGGAGAACATTGTACCATTACTGTTGTTACTTATTGGTAGGGACAGAACTTTTAACATGTTATATATATATATATATATATATATATATATATATATATATATATATATATATATATATATATATATATATATATATATATATATATATATATATTAAATCATTAGTTTCTCAGGCAATAGGAATCTTGAGCAGGAGGTTAAGAATGTAAACTGATGATTTATAGAAAAAAAAGAGCAGATTAATTCAAAACAGCCCCAAAAATACTTGACAGGAAGATAAGGGCAAATTCTAGTTCCTGCTCATACTCTTCCCTTTCTGCCTCTAATCATTTTCATAATTTTCATACTTATTGATTTTATTGTTTTGCCATCTTATTTTTCTAGTATTTCCAGCTTAAGTTGTAAATTTTTCAACAGAGGATGATGGCCCGGAGCCACGCACGCCGGGCAGCAGTGGCCCAGACATTGGGGGACAAGGAGAATGTATCTATGTCAGATTCCACTCGGTCCAAGTTGAAGCATCTCAGTGCTCTACACTCAGGTACTGATGAACTGAGTACTGATTTTGTTTGCTCATTTTATTTATATATGGTTAAGGAGCTCCAAAAGATATACATTTCTGTGGTTATACTGAAATGCAGACAAATAAAACTTACTGAAATCCTCAATTACTTTTTAACAATAGGTAACTCCAGTGAGGCTCTTAGTCCACTTCAACCATCTGCTGATAACATTGAGCCTCCCAGAACTGCCTTGCCCCACAAAAAACTTGACATGAGTCCAGACAGAAACTTGAGAAAGGAGCCAGAAGAGATGGAAATGCATCAGCCAGTCAGAATTGGAGAGAAGCAAGGCCCCTCTTCCCCTCATAAGCCAAGACTGACCTCTCTGGCTAAGAGGTGTCAAGAAATAAATAATTGGGATGATGACTACTCTTATCACTCATCTAGTCATGGCTCTCAGGTAGCAGTAGTGGGGAACTCTGCTTCACCAAAAAAGTTTGATGTGCATGTTGCTTGCTCTCTCTCTGCTTCTAATCCTGGTAAGGTTGAGCCACTGGAAGTAGAGCAACTAACGAAAAAGACTAATTTTTTTCAAAGCCCTTCTCGCACATCGTCAACGTCATCTTATGGCAGTGTTGGTAGTGGTGGTGAGTCTTCTCTTTCGAGCTATGCTTCCTTGTCTCCAGCCACTAAGGCACCTTCCTCTCCTTATGTTGCTCAGCATCCCAAGCTTCAATCCAATCTTCAGACACCAAGCAAGACAGAGTTAAGCCAGAATGCCAATGCCTCTCCCACAAAAAAACTACACTGGGACCGAGGATTGCTGAATTCACTGGTAAGTAAATCAAGTTTGAGTAATTTTATAGAAATATTTCATGAGGAATTGAAACAATAAGTATAAGAGTTTGCACTACAAAGTTATCGCTAAGTTTTACCACCTGTTTTAATTTTTCTGTATGCATGTGGTTTGCATTTAAATTTTTGTGGTTACTGCTCTTTTGAACCTGCTTGATACTTGAAAGGCAAGTATCAGATGCCACTTGTCCTGGTTTTGGGGGGAGGGAGTTCAGCAGGATTTCTGTTTCTCCTTGCCTTGATTAATTTACACTTAAAAGCAGACAAAAATAATGGTGTACACATAGTAGCATCAATATAAAGTAAAACCAAGCAACCTTCTCTGTTCATGTGCATTGTCAGCAAACTCACTGCCTGTGTATGTAACAGATGGAAAAACTTATTGATACTTATGGGGATTTCCTTCACTGTTCCCAGGGTTTTGCACTTGTTATGAAATGCATGCAATAGAATGGGTATTCACTATTCTCTGCTAATCTATCTTTGATTTTTTTGCTTGAATAACAGCTTGCATAACTTATTGCAGATGAATCTAAATGATGGTTTACAAGAAGCTCTGGTAAGTTTGAATACAGACCCTTCACAACTAAGAACTGTTAGGATACTTCTCAAAGCTAAGACCAGTCTAAGTAATGCTTTAGATCAAGTAGTGGTAAGTTTCCATAGTATTCTTTGCTTATATGGTACCAAAATACAACTCTGCTAAGAAAAATTTTCTTGGTATGATTGCATTCAGTTCCATCAGACCTGTCATTAATTGATCTGGTTATGAGTTGATCTATGTCATGTCATATTTTATAAAAATTTTATTTTCTCATTATCACTGTAACCATTATGTCATCACTCTTAGCAGTTATCTTTCAACACATTCTACAGTTTTTTTGTATACATGTTTAATTTTTTTTTTTTTTTTTACTATATCTGTCAAGTTTGAATCATGTTATTTTTATCAAGTTTATCTGATTTTAATTAGACTATGTAGCATAGTACAATAGTCTTCTAGTCTCATGGCAGTACCAGGAACCAGCCCCAAAACTTGTAAGAAAATGGTTGTAAATGTGGTCAATCCCAATTTGCAAAGCTCATGAGTCAGTGACTTCCTGTACTACTACTGCTGCTGTTATTATTGTTGTTTTAATATTATTATTATTATTATTATTATTATTATTATTATTATTATTATTATTATTGTACATAGTGATGGTCATTGCAGTCTTTACTAAAGACATCTTTTGTGCAGAGTTTTAAGATTTTTAAAAGCATGGGTTGTTAAGCAATATAGATAAAAAATCTATTTTTTATCTATTTATTCATTTATTGATTGATTGATTTTCATATTTTAAGGATTGATAAATGCATATATATCGGAATGAATAATGTGTAGGGTAATATAAAGATAGCTTTTATGATTTGTTGTTTTTATTTTGGACAGGAAGCCCAAGGTTTTACCCCAAGCGACTCCCGCTCAAAACTCTACTATGATTTTAAGAAAGAACAACAAAAGAATGCTGCTGAAGGTAGTCCATCTAAGCATGTCTCAACAACAAGGATTCCTTCACCCCCTTCCAGTCCTTCTAAGGTGAGAAGCATAAGTCTTGCAGAACTTATAAGAAGCAACAGTCCACAAAAATCCAGCCAAGTAACAAAGCAAGAAAGTTCAGCTGCCTGCTTGCCTGTCACTCAAACATCTAACGCTTGCTTGCCGCCACCGCCACCACCTCCTGTGGTTGTGTCATGTCTGCCCAAAAGTCCAGTGTCAAGTCCTTCTCGCCTCTTTGCTCGTGCATCCAGTCCTGAATCTAAGATTAAGGTATGATGTGTATTAACATTATAATTGTTTCACATATGCTTAGTGTTGTAGGCATGTTATATAATTAGGTACTTGCTGCTTTCTTATGACATTAATCATAATTATAAGCCATCTCTGGACTATGCCTATATGAATTAGTCTCTCACAATGTTAATTGCCAGGGACGAGGACGAGATGTTAGCCCATCCAAAGTGGGAGAGATGAGAAGTCGCTGGGAGCAACACATCAGACAGGCTTCTCCAGAGCGAACTGACCGCTCTCGTAGCCCAAGGAAAACCGAGAGCCCAAAGAAAGTTATTTCACCTAAGAAAACCCAACAAATGACCTCTTCTAGCTACACTGAAATTCCTTCCCAGCCTGCACCTGTGAACCACCAAAGTCCACCAAAGAGTCCTGAAAAGTAGGTCAAAGCTGTGGATATAAGACGTTCAATGTTGTAATTTTCCACTATAAATGTAACTATAGCATCAAGTTTCTAAGGAAAGTAACAATCAAGCGTTTCCCCTACCAGGCACAGCCAAACTGGATTTAATCGTTTCACATCTGAACGCAAGAGTTGGCGTGAGGTGAGTCCACATAAACCTGGGCCAGTTGGAGAGGTGGTGAAAGGAGAAACTCCCATGCCCCAGGCTGTACCTCTTGTAGACCAGCCATTCTCCTCTTCAGTTAGAGAGAGAGCTGCAGCCTTTGACAGTGCAAGTAAGTTACCAGTACAGAGTGGAGTATGCTCTTTTTGCTCTTGGAAGAACATAGATATTGGCCAAGCACCAGTAGCTACTATGCCTCTTCACACAATTGTTCTTTAGTTCCCATGCAGAAAAAGCTCAGATATTATAATGACCAATCTTTGGGTAGACTGGTACCACACCACATCAAGACAGATGAAAACCCCCTTGAGGCTGCATTCCATACTGTTATTCTTGTTAACTGAACAGGCTCAACTTTGACTCAACATACCAGGACTCAAACCAGGGCCTTTTTGGTTGTTAGGCAAGTGTGTGTGTGTGTGTGTGTGTACATAGATAAGTAGTATATGGATATGTAAATGTTTTATATGATTATAGAAAAACAAGAACCACAGAAGGATCCAGCAGAGATGAGTGTGCAGGAACGTCTTGCCATCTTCAGCAAGAAGCAAGGTGGAGCTTTGGTCCCTAAAGCTCCATTTGGCCAGCCAGTTCCAGCCAAGGTAGATGTCCTCACAGTATAGTCTTTGGTTATATATGTATAGTATTTAACTATCACATGTTTTTGTTTACCGTGTGATTGACATACAGATAAAAATTCAAGAAATATGTATGTGTGTGTGTGTGTTTACATTATTATATTATTATTATTTTTTCTATTATTTCACTGATTTATTCTGTTATGATACCTTGTATTTTTTCTATATTTATTTATTCATTTACATATTTATTTTCAATTTTGATTATTTTTTTTACTTTAATAGATTTTTTGTTTTGTTTAATATAATGGTAATGGATGGAATTTTTCAGGCTCTTCAGAGTGGTGGTGTTGGTGGTGGTGGGAGTCAAGAAACAGCCATTCGCTCCTCTGTGGCTCATTCCCAGCCTGTACAAAGACCATCCAAGAGAGTGGCATCAGAAGCTTCCTCTACATTTGAACACCATGGACCTGTGATCCAGAAGAGTAAGAACTGTTGTAGTATTTTGCACTGAACTGATCATCACTAACTGCTACCAAACATCTTCCCTCTTTTTCACCTTTAGCATCACCATCTCACCCACAGTCCTACATGAGTGCAGAAACATTAATTTTTCCAAATATTTACTCTATATTTCACATAAAAGTGTTTCATATCCGTTAAAAATCTTCCATCTACCTTGCACAATATCAAAACCTCCTGCGATGTATTTTATTATATTCTTTCTTTTCATGTCAAGCAGTTCAATGTGCAAGATGTTTTCATAAGTGTAAGTTGTAAATGTACTTCTTTTTTTCCTCAAATATTTACAGATGATCCACACATTTCTCCTGATAAAAGGATCTCCAACTTTGAGCAACAAAGGAAGAGCTTTGAATACATTGAAGACAACTGGCAGGACAATGCCATTTCCTCAAAAGTACGAGCTGAACGCCAGCAAGAAATGGAAGTTCTGCTCAATAGGTTCAAGAAGCCAAAGCAAATGCCCAAATCAAACATCAGTGAAAATAGAAATAAGTCATTAAGTATGTAGTTATATTTTCTTTTGATGTTTGTACACATTTTTATTTTTTGCAACATTACTGGTAGCATCATTGGCTGTACACATTTTTATTTTTGCAACATTACTGGTAGCATCATTGGCACAACTTGATTTTTATGTACACATTTTTATTTTTGCAACATTACTGGTAACATCATTGGCACAACTTGATTTTTAATGCCTTTCTCTTTTTTTGTCTCTCATGTAAAGATGATAAGCCAAGATATCCCATGGAGTCTGAGTCAGAGTACCTGGAGAGTGATGAATCAAGTGGCGAGTTTTCCACCTCCGAGGACTCTTCCCAGGACAACTTGCCTGGACCTCCCAAACCTCCTCGCCTCTATAGGGATCTCATCCCAGAACCCCCACCTGTTCAGGATGCTGCTGCCAAACACACCCAATTATCCCCACCGAGTAGGTCTAATTCTACTGCAATACATAGGAAATACTTTTTGTCATGAACTGCAGTGAGTCCTTTGGACTTCTTAACATTTAGAATGTTGTTATTTATTCCTTGCTCTTCATTTTACAGAGAGTCATCAGTCTCCAAAGAAAGAATTTGTACCAAAGATGAAGCCTGGTTGCATCTACCCTTCATTGTCAGACATTGAGTCCCACTCTGAGGCTCCAGACAGTCAGGATGAGGATGTCAAGGATTCTAGGTATGTGTATAATGTGATGTTGCCTCCAGAGGTTTGCCCTCCTGCAAGGAAATCATTCACACCAAAGAAGAAACCAGGCTTCCTGTACCCATCACTCTCAGATATTGAATCTCGCTCAGAAACTCCTGACAGTCAAGACGACGAGACAGATTCTAGGTATGACTAGTTTTGCGCGTGTGATGCTTGTCAGTTGGTATTCTTAGTGATTCTACTTGTTGTGTAGTTACTAATTTCTTTTTTTAGACCACTTTTGCTTCAGTATTTTGGAAGCTGCATACAAATGAATGCTTGGCATCCATCTTTATGTTGTTAGTCTAATTGTCATCATAACAAGCAGTTTTGGTTTGATAAAGTGATATGTACCTTGAATAACAGTCAGATGATTCATTGCAACAAAAGAGCATGCAAATTGTCAAGAAGCTCATTTCTTCTTTGGTGCATTTATTTGAAAATGAATTATTTATTGATTGCATGTTCCTATCTGTTTTAAGTAGAAGATTGATTGCAATGTGCATCTGGAGCTGAGACAAAAGCCTGTAAGTAATGTTTAGTTAGTCGCTATTATTTATGATTGGCCAGCGTAGTTCATGAGATAATTTTCTTGTGTATACATATTCATGATATGTAGTATGTATAGAAAACAAACTGTTAAAGAAGTTATGTTACAGTTTTGCAGAGAGTGTGCTAACATGTACTTCTATGGAGAGTCTGGGACAGAAGATCCAGAAGGTTGCAAACACTGGATCCAGGAGACCACTATCAATGATTGAAGAAAGTGCATACTCTCAAAGCTCTGTAAGTCTGAAGCTAAAGTGATCATGTATTTGTGGTTTGAGATTGTGACAAATTTTATTTATTGTGATGCTTATGGCAACAATGACACTAAAGTCCAATTTCAGGTAAATCATGCCATGTCTGAAAGCACAATGGAAGCTCTCGATGCCATTGATGATGCAATTGATGAAGCCCTGGATGACGATCTGTCACCAACGCCACCAAAGAGGCAGTGCTCACGGGGCAATGCGGTGAGTGCAGAGGGTAATTTTAAGAAATATTATCTCTATCTAATCTTTGAATCCTTTATTGTTATCATCTGACATATTATTTCCTTGATCAACAGTCTCAAGATGGGAGTTAGGTGACATAAGATAGTGATGTGCATCTAATGTTAACTTGCACTAGAGAACTAATCCAATCTTTTTTTTTTTTAATCAGTCTCAGAATGTTTACAAGACTCCAAAGATCAATGACACACCTCCCAGTCATAACACAGAGGAACAAGATGTTACTCTTGCCCACTCTATCTCCATGTACAGGAAGCAGAAGCCAGTAAGTTGTTCACATATAAATACACTGCTGTGTATTCATCTTCATTTATGTTTTTTGGCTAAGTTTATCCCTGTAAAGAAGTTCCTTTGATTTTCAGGTTATGTATTGCTGGTGTGAGAATATTTAAAACTGAATATGGTGCACAATTATTTCATTTTAGAAATCAGTTCTTTGAATTATCTCCTTGCTTCTACAATATTTTTCTTTCTTTTGATAACCCTCACAGGATGTAATCTGCACTCCAGTACGACAGATAATTCGCCGGCCAGATCTACATTCACCTTCCCCAGAGCCTGTTAGTCCATCAGTAACTGTGAGTGCCCGCATCAAGGAGCTGCAGGAGGAGGTGTGTATATGCCTACTGTGTCATTCTACATATACATAAAGTTGCAATGTGGTTGTATGACATACTTTTCTACTGAGTAGTAAAATTTGTAAAATCAAACTGTTCATGTTCAAAAGTATTTGATTTCCTTGTGAATTGGCATTTAGATTTACTTTGGTCATCTTTAATTTTTGACGTCTGATGGCTTTGTTTTGAAAATCCCATTGGTGAGACAGATGAGGAAAGGTGGTTTTACTGCCATAGTAATTATGTTTAAAGGTTCTGACCACAATGCTAGTGTTGTTAAGTTTGAAAGAAGAGAAAAGATGGAAACATTGATGACTGTGATTTTTATTTTTTTGTTATAGATTGCAAGGTAAATAGAAAGGCGATAAAGACTTTGCAGACAAATTTTTTGTATGTTGACATTTTGTTGCCTTGCAATTAATGGGATTTTAGTGTAGTGACATGAAAATGAAATTGTTATAGTACTCTTCATCCATCTTCACTTCCAAGGTGTCAGAGCAGCAGCGTGTGATAGCTCAGGCATCTAATGCAGTGTCAGTAGTTCTTAAACGGCCTGAGCAGCAGGGAACCCCACAACATGTTGAGGCTGAGAAGCTCCTGCTTTTGTCCAGCCAGAAAAGACAGTCAGCACTAAATGAAATCCAGGTAATTAAACCAGCTCTTATCGGAACATTATTAATCTTAATTGCCCCTGTGAATCTAATGTTTGTTTCACTACTATGGTAAGTCATCACTTATATTTTTTTCATTATACAGAGACTAAAAGCTGAAGGAGCTTTGGGTCAACAGAGTTGGGCAGGTGAGGACACCTGCATGGGGTCAATCAGCATCAGCAACATAACAGTTCCACTTAAACATGAGTTCCTCCAGAGAGGAATGAAAGGTGAGTCTTCTATACGTATTCTTGTATATGTATACTTGAAAGCATAGTCCTTATACAAGTAGATACTATGTGATTATATTTACTATGTCTATGGTTTTGTGTGAAAGTCTGGTTGATATTTATATGTACATATATTATTTTATTGATTATAGCAAATTTAATTTTGTACTAATCCTGGATAAATGGAATGCATATTCTATATTTCAGGTAATGACTTGTATCATCTAATGGTCTTGGTGAAGCATAGGGAGCAGGTGATCTCCTCTCAGCTGATGACAACACCAGAGTGTGTAGTGGAAGGAGCAGTTACTTTCCCAAACCTCATGGCTCTCCATCACCTTACGTCAGATTTTAACATCACTCTTGAAGTATATGCTCTCTGCACTCAGGAACCTCGTCAGATGAATATGAAGAAGGTGCTTCATTGTTTTTTGTAGTTTTAGTAGAAATACCTTTCTTTCCAATTTCTTGAATATATCAGCTGCCCAATTCTGTATAGGTAATAGAAAATGAATTAGTTGAAAAATTGTCTGCATGATGTCTGTTTACTATTCTGTATTTGAGTGTGTAAAAGATTTGTTAAACATTTGCAGGAGCAGAGTCGTATGAAGCTGACTCCCTTAAAGAAGCTGCACAAACATGAGTCTCGAACAGCCTCCCCATCTATCCAGTCTCCTGGTGGACCTTTTGCTGTTCGCACGTCATCCTTTCAGCTGGTTGGATTCACCCACCTTAACATTTCTACTCTTACTAGGAATGCCTGGACTCTTGAAAAGGTGGACATAAATATGAAAGTTTGCTTGTCTTTTTTTTTAAACCAGTGCAATATACACCTATTCAATTTTGTTCATGATTAGTAAAGCATGTGAGTAGTTCGGTTTAATTTAGTATTTTTATTCACACAAGATTTGTAACATACAAAAGCTTAAAAATAAATTTCATCTAAATTTAGAAATATGCAACCACTAGTGATTTCAAAATTTTATTTATTGATAAACTTACCTGTTCTCTTGCATTAATTATGATTGAAATTTTCCTCTTTAGCTCTGTATATATACACACATTAAGACAAATACCATCACTATGAACTCAATTTAAACTTACGAATTTTGTGATCTTGTATTGCAGGTGCCATATTCTTCTCCATTAGATGGACACTTGCTGATGCATGTGAACTGCAGCTTTGAAGGAGGCATCACTGAGCGTGGCTTCCTCACTATGTTTGAGGATGTGGGTGGTTATGGAGCATGGAACAGGCGGTGGTGTGTGTTAAGTGGAATGCACCTACGCTACTGGAGGTACCCTGATGATGAAACCAGGAAGGTGGGTCCTTGAGCAGTCATAAGTAATTAGTAACAAAAACTTAGATTTTGTATAATTGTACATGAACCATAACTCTCCCTTTATTCAATAGGATCATAGTATATTAATACTTAGCTATTTTCAGGAGGCATCAGGAAAACTGGACCTCCGTTCCTGTACAACACGACGTGTTGAACTGGTGTCACGTGATATCTGTGCCCGACAACACACTTTCCAACTCAGCCTTCTACGACCTGCACATCCAGGGGATGCCACAAACTTAGTACAGGAAGTGAAAGGATCTTCAGTTGTAACAAAGTATGTATAAATACTTAGTCCATGTCATTCCTCAGACTATATTATTCTACTCTATCTGTTTCAAATACTTGCTTTCAGCACTCTCTTAAGGGCTAGCCACAGTGAAAGAGTATTCATATCAGCTTTCCCTTCTCAGAACTTTATGCATGCATTTGAGACATAACAAAATTTCAGTACCATTCTTTGCTTTCATAACTTCTGTTTGGTGGTGCTTACCCCTTATATATGCGCCGCCACGGTGCAGTGGCTAGCGCGTCTGGCTACGAATCCGTGGGCCCGAGTTCGATCCCGGACGAGGACGGCGCGGACCTCACCCAGGTTTTCATCCTTCACTGGTCGATAAATTGGTACCTAGGGCAACCTAGGGAAGGTAAACTGTGGAAACCCGGATTTCATGCTGGCCCCATGTCCCGGGGTAAGGGACTATTCCACCACAGGCTCAAAGGCCAATGAGACGGGAGATGAGCGCCCGCAGCTACGCGCTGACTCAGCGTAAGCCCCCCACTTTACCTTTACCCCTTATATGTGGCTTTATGGGTAACAAAAACCCATGTATATTGCAAAAACACATTGGGAAGTGAAGAATCTAAGGAAAAATTGTTTTATATGGTCTGCCAACCTGCAAGATTAGGTTATGGTATTCTGACTTATTCATAAGGTATTTATGCTCAGTGTGTCATAGAAGAACTCACCCTATACTAGACACTAGACATTATTTATAGCAAAAAATAAGGTTTTAAGTAGGCAAGAGGAGAGGGAATAGCATAGGTTGCAGAATGCCATGAATAGTTTGTTTACCACGCTGTTTCTCCCTGCAGTGGTATGTGTGGGTGGAGGAATTTGTTTTGTTTTGTGCCTTTTCATTTATTTTATTCCACCATATACTCTTGCTTAATCACTGAACATAGACATTACATTCTTCATACTGCACTTAATTGCTACATTTTTTACTTGCCTTTTCCACTGTTGATTCACTTAGGCCCAATTCATGGCTTACTGAAGCAGTTCCTTTTCCTTGTTCCTTCAACTTAACTTTTCTAATTTCTAAATTCATCTTTTGATTCTTGGAGTTTCTGGGTGGAGCTTTGATGATTTCTGGCTTGTGAAAATCACAGTGAGGCAGAGGGGACAGGGAGGTAGCTGTGAGTTTGAGGTGAGGGAAAGGTGCATGTGTTCACCAGCTGGAAGCCTCTTGGTGATGAACTACTGTACATGGCGGAGTATAAGTCGAGTTTTTTGCCAATTTTGAGACTCCTAAATCAAGGTGTCATCTTATATACTGGTAATAAAACAAACTCATAACCCTGTGGAGAGCATTAAGCCACTTTACCTTGAAATTCATTCTGCAGGCACATCTATGCGTATATCATTTACTGTTGTATGTATGAACGCATATACACAATTCATTAGCTTAACAGGCTGCTCCTATCTAGCGATGTCTATGTTTACTGGCGGAGTCATTGTTTAAGTGGCGATCACACTGGCAATTATTAACACTATCAAGGCGTGTTTTCTGTCAAGTGTGGCAGGTCAAGTGAGGTGTGTCGGTCAGGGCACGCTTCCCGGCTCATGTGCCACGTTTAGGATGGGGTGGAGACCTTTATACATAAAAGACACCTTATTTTTACTTAAACAGTGATATGGAACAAAAGTTAGAATTCAGTAATGAACCATTTAATATAGAAACAAAGAGACAGAAAAGGAGATGAAGTGGGATTGAAGAATAAAGCAAGCCTGTGATTTATGTTGAAGTGGCACCAGTGGGGGGAATCTGGTGACACACCTGAAACAGCTGATTCTAACCACATCATAATAGTAATCAGTTGCCAGTTAGACTAACAGAAACCATGGCCATATTCCTGTCATTTTGGAATTGAAGAACACCTGAAGTTGTGCAGAACAAAGACTAAATTTTGCCATGGTAACAACATACTTAAGTGAGGGAATGAACTGCCATGCAAGCCCCTCATATAGCAGATCAGCAGTGATGGAATTCCTTAGCATTAGCCAACCATGTGGGTCTCCCTCTGCCATTAAATGGGTTGTTTTATACACCGGAAATTGCTCAAATCCTAAATTTTTCCCTTAAAAAATTAGGGACCGTCTTATACACCGGTTCGCTTTATAGTCCAGCATATACAGTAATTTATAAGTCGTAGTCCAACGGTGTAGTGACACCGATGCAGTAAGTCAGACATGCACACATTGGAGGTGCATATTGAGAGTAAACTCCAATTTTGCCTAATAAGTATACAATTAAATTTGCATATCAATAATAATGATTAATATTATGGGAATGTAGCCACATATTGCAGACATTGGAGGTTATTACTGTATATGACAAAAAAGGAAATTGCAATAGCAGGTTTCCATAGAGTAGCAGCCAACTACTGCATCCCCTTGACCAATGTGCTGTATTGTAACCTTGGAATGTATATGGTGCTCTGCCACACACGGGATATATTTTGTAAATAGGTGTCGTAGATGCATTGTTAACAGCAGTGCACAAGGAGTCACCCTTCTCAAATCCTGAATTGGTCTTCATCTACATTTTTATCTTCAATAATTATATCTTAAAGATCAGAAGAGAAGGGTTTTATTGTATGTTTTCATTAACATTCACCCATTACTGGATTCTTTATATAAGTATCTTCTAATTAGTGTTATGCACATTACATTTCCATGCTTGATCATTTCAGGATGCTGTTGTCTGCAGACAGCAAGGAGGAACGAATGGTTTGGTGCAACAAGCTTAACAAGGCACTGGCCAACATAAGAGCCTGGGACCCTGATGCAATGCAGCCCCAGGACTACCAGGTCTAAATGAACATAATACATGTTTTACCCTTATAATATTTGTACATTATATATATATATATATATATATATATATATTATATATATATATATATATATATATATATATATATATATATATATATATATATATATATTACCTGCACAAATAACTTTTCTGGCTTGGTTAACCTCAACTCACATTTAATACGCTTAGCTTTACACAGCCTCTTTATTGTAGTTTTATAAAATATATCTTTATCTATCTATATGTATAATCATAACTTGATACTGCTACATGTCAGAGTATTTATATACATAATTGTTGACATATTATGACAAAAAGTAATTAGAAGTAAGACCATCAAGATGCCTGTTGATATATTAAGGCATAAGGTGCCATGTACATATAAATGATTAACTACTTTAGTAATTAAGCTACCAACTTTTTTTACTTCTTTTAAGAATACACAGGACCTCAAACACTGTTCTTGCCATTCTTTATTTGCAATAGTCTTTTAATTTTTGACTATTTAATGAACATACCTATACTAATGCTGTCTCCTTCAAAAATAGGGGAAAGCTGAGACAAGGCACATAAACTTCACATTCACAATCCACATCACTCTCTTAGCCTCTTGGCCTCAATAGAGAAGAGAAAGAACTGCTTTCATTTTGGGGATCAGCTGCATCTATCATAGCTGAATAAATCATTTCTATTTTACACACACTACTTATTCATTTTTTCCATTATACTTTACCGTTCTTCAAAATGTGAATGCCACCAAAATATATTAGCTACTCATTTCATTAGTTGAGCCTAAAGTGTTCGATAGTGGGAATACAACTGCAGGTTCTTTTTAGTTCTATCTGTTGCCTAACTGTCAGCAATAGAAATGTCGCGAGGATTATTTTTATACTTAATTTTACTTTTGTGGATATGCCTTGTTTTGTATTGATCTTCCTGATTCTGTCTTATTCAATAAATATTAGAATTTTTGTGTGTCTATGATAAAAAAAATTGGTGGTGTTTGTTGTGATAAGGCCTGATAAAAGATACAGGTTTAGTTGTAATAAGATCATAGAATTGCCTGAGAAGGATCTACCATGCCAAAGGAAAAATAAAAATCAAGGTCATGGATACATGGAAGAAAGGTTTGGATGACATTGTAAAAGAAGACTAGATCTAGATGTAATGATGTTTTTATTTATTTGATTTGTTACAGAACCTCTTGTATATTTGGTAGGCAGAAATTCCCAGCATGGCTTGAGTGATCAATAAGATCCCATACATCACAGTACATTGAGAAACTTGACTCTTCACCTGGAAAGAGTTATCACATTTAATCAGGACAATATTTACAATGGACAAGCTATGTATGTAAAATGTTATTGTTAATGCTACAGATAATTTACCTCAATGTCTGGAAAAGAGAGAAAGATGATGTTCATTGCAGCAGGGATATTTTGGGAGCTGGTCTCTATACCAATAGTTCGTGCAATCTTATTGTTCTGAAATAGACATATCTTAGTAAAACCATGATCCAATGAAAGATGTGCATCCATGCTAAGGTTACTTGATATCTAAAGCAGAGAGAGAAAGAAATATCCAATAAAAATCAGCATTCTATTCTTTCCAAATTTACCAAATGATATGCAATATGTACTGAACACTGAGTTATATAAAAGTGGACTACTGGAATGGTGGTCTATGTATAAAAGGGAAGAGCCGCTGCGGCATGGATTCCTTACCCGACAGGTTAATTTTGCCAAAATGAAAGCAAATATAAAGCCAGTAGACGGAAGAAGAATGACAGCTGCATAGACCAGTGGGTCAGCCATCACGAACATTCTCCAGTCTAAGATCACAGTTATGATGGTGGAAGCGACCACACCAACCCACCCCAGCAAACTCGATACCTGTCAAAGATAAGAGAGAGCCAAAACTTCTTGGATTATTGCAGGTAATGCTATTCCCTCAGTTCCGTGCACTAAAACAGAAATCCTTGTATTCCAATGAAGAAAATCATAAGCTTTAGTGGAGAGATCCCATGATAATTTCCACCTATGTATGTACTGTACAATCAGCCTGAGGATGGCCTCCTCTGAGAACTCTGTAGCAGGTAATACTTACCCGAGTGGTGATTTCTGCTGCCCGCTTGTGGAAGTGCCTCATTGTTATGCCCACAATGACTGGTCCAGTTATGAGTGTGAGAGATATCATGATGTTTGTGAAGGGAATTACAAATGAGTTGTCTCCTTGCCAGTAATTGCCATACATCCAAAGGTTGAAGGGCATCCCTCCAAAGGCGAGGACAGATGAGCACACTGTCATCATAATGCTGCAACAGTAACAAGAATAGTCACATTCATGGAGTTATTGACGTGTCCAGTGACACACACACAATATACTGCCATCCTCATGAAACAGATTGCTGCAGACAGGAGCAATGTGCCTGTTAGAGGATACTCACTGAAGACAGCAATAGGTCAATTTATTGCAACTCACCTTAGTGCCAGATCACCGTCAACCCAATAGGTAAAGAAATTAGAAAAGGATCCACCGGGGCAACAGGATATGATAAGGACTCCCAGTGCCTCATACGGCTTCAACTTGAACAACAGGCAGAGGCAGAAACCGATGGCTGGTAGTACCGCAAACTGTCCCAACATGCCGATCACCGCACCGATTGGTCTCTTGGTGTGCGTCCACAGCTAGAAAAGGGTATACCTACTGGAGTCACAGTAAGCACTCTCTTGAGGAACACCACCCTCTTGAAGTAAGCAATATTATAAGGCACTAGGAGACCTAATACTCGAGTCAATGACCGTGTTTACTTTAACAAAGACTTGAATAGCCATCCAACACAAATTACCGATTTAATCCCTCTCAGAGTTACTGATCGAGGCACTTATACCATCACCTCACCTCCGTAACGGATATAGCGGCGCCCATCCCCAGCATAAGATTGATGGTGTTGGAGGTCATGATGACTGTGTTAAGCATGTCCAGAACTACACGCCAATGTGCCACTTCGATGACAGTGACATTCTCAAACGTAGAGGTTTCCAGGTTCATTCCTTGAGTGGTGTTCTGCTCTAACTCCATCTGAGGAAGTAACAGAAGGATGATGTGTTAGTTCGTATTACACCTGCCTTGTCTATGAGAACTCAACTGTTTAGCAGTATATTCCTTCTGAAATTTCCCACCTTGAGTTACAGTTAGACTGGTGTGTGATGTGGGCCTGTCCTTTCCGTGTTGTATCTGAAACCAAACTTGCGTTCAGAGTGAGCAGGCCTGAATTTATCATCTTCCTTGGTGAAAACAGATCGAGTCCACTCATCTAACTTATATTTGAGATCTCATGAACTGATGTATTAACATAATCTCTGGAGATATTGCTTCATTGTTTGAGGTGTCTGAATGGTTTCATTTAATTTTTTTTTTTGAAACCTCCAAAGACAAAATCAGTAGATGTGGCAACGGCTTTGACAATGAGCCTCACCACTGGTAATGGTTTAGAGGAGCCTTGTTAGTTAAGAGACCACTATATAGCCCCCTTTTTTTTTTTTTTCAGTGACCGAACTCTACTTCGCACAGTGTCTGTGGATACTTTTGATTCACATGGCATAACATGAGATAATCAGTTCATTGGCAGAAAACCCACAAATTTGTCGGTTTAGAGTAAGAGGCAAGAAGCTGTTGTTCAGGGGTGTAAGTGTCTTGTGGAAGAGTCGGCAAGAGGATATCTGACCATCTTGAGGGTTGAAATAAGACACAAATTCACGCGATTTGGGGTCAAGCGTGTAGCATAACACATTAAATTTGGTGCGGGAGAGGGACATGCCAGAAGAGTGACAGAAGCTGCTGCGCCTAATGAAAGTAGAGCATTTATACCTCTTACCTCCCCCCTACCCCCTCCCCCACGTACCAATAAAAAGGCCGGCGAGCTGTGTAATGGTTTCTTCTTTGCTGCCTCATGTGGCTTACCTCCACCACTTCATTATCATACGAATTGTGAGAATGAAATACTTGTCTCAGTTATCTTCAGTAGTACATAATTTCCTATAAATGTTACGTAGACCTATGGTATTAACGTCAAATAGTAACAATATTCAAGCAAAAGTACCAAACGTTTTTAGAACACAAGATGTTGAAAACATATCAATATTTTTTTGTATTGTTTGTCGGATGACACGCCACAAATAGTTAAATAAAACTACTGATTTAATATGAGTGTGCATTGACAAGAAATCATGTCACTGAATTCAGGGAAGCTATTATTGTTGTTGTTGTTGTTGTTGTTATTATTATTATTATTATTATTATTATTATTATTATTATTATTATTACTTATTACTTATTTTATTATTAATATTGCTATCTTTATTTTTGTTGTTGTTGTTATTATTATTATTATTATTATTATTATTATTATTATTATTATTATTATTATTATAACTATTACTATCATTATTATTATTATCATTATTTTAATTTCTTTCATTAGTATTATCATTATCATTTTGATCAACATTATCGTAAACATCATTCTCATCATCTTATTTTTTTCATGTACTTTTTTTCTATATAATTACATCTATGCACTTAATACATATTGATATGAATTTTTGAAATATAAACGACCCGCCGGCCATCGCTGCGCCGCCGCCGCTCGTCACTTCCCCACTTGCCCCTCGCTGGGTTGGACCTACACTATGAAGCGCCATTGAATGTTCGGTAAGACTGATTGGATTCACTTATATGCTTATTGTTTCCTGTAAAATTTGGTGTGTCTTACTGCGAGTCTATTATTGATGTGCTATGAGAGAGAGAGAGAGAGAGAGAGAGAGAGAGAGCTTCAGCACTGGCATTTTCTTCCCCAGTATATTATGATAGGATGATGGTGGGTATCGTCATCGACGTTATCATTAGAGGTGGACATCATTGGAAAGAATGTTGAAACATTATGTGCAGTGTTAACTCTCTCTCTCTCTCTCTCTCTCTCTCTCTCTCTCTCTCTCTCTCTCTCTCTCTCTCTCTCCACCAGCGTAAGTGAAGCTAAGCCGCCTCCAACACTGTAGGCTTCGTGGGTTTTGCTGAGTTATGGCCAACAGGCAGACAACTTTGTTTCATATAATATTATTTCATTTTGCTTTATTATTTTTTTTATTATGTTCCTTACTAGCTAATTTAGAGGTGTTCATCGTTTTGGGGTTACAGGACCAAATCAGATGGGCAGTGTGAAGTGAGGGCTTCATAATTATTCAATGTTAATATGTGGGGCATAAATAAATTTTAATATGTTGCCATACTACTGATAACAAGGCATGAACAGAACTATAACTTTCAACAACTAGGTTACATCAAAATTAATGAAGGTTGCCAGCCAGCACTCATTAATAAATTATCTTTTGCCGCTGCATTGTCAGACACGTGCAGGGTGCAATAGCCTATAACGCAGTGGTTCTCAATCTTTTTTCAGTGATGGCACCTTGAATTTATATAATCCTTTCTGTGGCACCCCTTTTTCACCATCACCCCTCCTCACATGAATAATGAATAATGTGCAAAAGGAAATATCTACCTATATTTTAGTAAAATATTAGAGCAAGTAACTTCCTACACCGACAGTTAATTATAGGCAGACTGCTACAAACTGTTTTACAAATGTACCGTGAAACGATCTAGCCAAGACAAAATTCATGGCAATCTTGTGGCACCCTTAGGCGCTGTCCGTGGCACCCCAGGGTGCCGCGGCACCCAGTTTGAGAACCACTGCAGTATGACGGTAGCCTACTCTTCATTATCACCTCTAACCACAGAGTAGTCCAAACTTTACATACAATTTTAATGATTACAGTAATGTGTTTCACAATAATTTTACATTGTAGCATATCACTGATAATAAATGTGAACAAATAGTACCATGGCATTGTATAGTGAGTGGGTGATAAGAAGAGTATTTTTTTCGTCTATATATCTTGGAGCGCATTAATTAAGCTTCCTTCCCTGGGATAGCGGGATGAGCATCTCTGAACAAGTATGTTAACTAGCGGTTTGCCACGGTCCTGCAGATCACATCGCCTGCCACCAAGGATCTTATGATATCCTTGCCTGCCATCATTTTCTTACGCTAGGACACTGATTTATCGGTAATGGGAACCTTTCCTTTGTATCAAGGACACACAAAGGAATAGATGAATGGCGACCAAATTATTTCTCCATCCTTACTTAATGTTACTGATAATAGTTTTATAAAGTCGAAGATATTTAAAAGCCAAAGGTAATTTGTAATGCAAAATAAACTGTAATTTGAATACTAGATAAATGTATAGATATTATGAAGCATCTACATCATCTAGACATTGCAGTAACTGTTAAAGACATAGAGGCTTACTGGTCAGAGAAGTGCTTCGTTACAGCGCGTAAGTGGTGTCGTTCAGTTTGCTGCCTTAGCTGGGGCGTGAGCAGAATTGAGTGTTTTATTCTATTTATTCATTTTTTAATAATTCTTCATGTGTCGCTGTTTTCTCACCACGCTCCTGATGACGACTGTCAAGGTACAAGGACAACATGACAAAGGTTGAATATTATGTGACAATAGGAGGACAACAAAGACCGTCCATTACATTATAATATGTTGAGACTAATTCGGTAACTTTGGCAGCTTATTATTATGAAGTTCGTTAACACGCTAGCAAACGAAAAAGAATAAAATATCGTGTTAGAGAAAAGGTGACTCGTTCTTGTTATCATCAAAAGATTAGGTAGAAAACACAACATCCATATGTGCGCCATAAGCCGTAATGTGTGTTTATTGTTCTCTCTCTCTCTCTCTCTCTCTCTCTCTCTCTCTCTCTGCTAAAGCTAACAACAGTTTCTCCAGCCTCCCTCTCCCCATCCCACAGATCCTCCTGCCAGTCCACCACTGCCAGTTTCAACAGTCATGGAGGATAACACGTCATTAGCTTGTCCACCCACGCCTTTAGAGGTTGTGTGTGTTCAGCCAAGGCAAGAAGGCACCAAGAAAAATTGGTTAATGAGACCCTTTAAGGTTGAGCGTTTGGTGAGGACACGTTTCGAGGAGGCCGCCATCAGGCATGCTGCTGAGGTCCGCCGTGCCTCCCGGTTCCCTACCACTGCTCCCACCACCACCACCACCACCACCATCTCCATTATTACTGCCTTGACGTCACACACCACCACCAGCAAGTACGAACAGAGAGAGAGAGAGAGAGAGAGAGAGAGAGAGAGAGAGAGAGAGAGAGAGAGAGAGATCTTCCCTATGCTGTAGAGAAAAGAGATAATGAAGAGGATAATGTATAAACTTTTCACGTATTTCAGCTCAGTTTCATTTTGTTGTTTGTACCGGAGGCTTCGTTTGAAGTGTGGCTTTATAGTGAACAGAAGACTGAGACACCATGGAGGAGATAAAAGGAGGTGATGGGAAGAAGGCTTCTTTTGTCTATTGTTCATATGAAGGAACACACTACACCAGCAGACATTATAGATGTGGTAGACACGAAGCTTCTAACAAACGAAAATAGCTAGTTAATTATTGTTAGTAGCGGAGTAGCTTCGAATCTCGTACATGAATGAACACCCTTTTGGCAGGTGTGGCAGTCGCGTGGTTCCCACACAACCCGTCAAACCCACGGTGCATGTAGCTGAGCCATCCACCTCCACACCTCACTCCTCCCCATTCAACAATTCAAGGTGGGTTCTGTTATATATTGCATTCCCTCATCTAAGGCTTAGGAATGTGCAACATTGGATTAGTTTACCTCACCATCTCAATGTCTTTTCCCCTTTTTACCTATCATTGATTCCTAGGTATATTTTGTTCAGTTCTCTAACACAACAGTTCATCATTACTTTGATTCCTTCATCTGGTAAGCTCTTGAACTCCCTGCCTGCTTCTGTACATATTAACCTAACCTGCACTCATTTGAAAGAGAGGTTTCAAGATATTTATCCGATTCTTTTGCCTAACTCTTTTGATCCTGTTAGGGAATTGGCATCTCAGTGGGCCTTTTTGTTTTCATTTTTGTTGCCCTTGGCCAGTTTTTCCTTCCTACATAATGAAAAATAAGATAAATATTACACGCGCACACAATATATATATATATATATATATATATATATATATATATATATATATATATATATATATATATATATATATATATATATAACTTGAAGATTGATGTTATCTGGTGGAGTTGTGCACCCATTGATCTGAGAATTGGCTCATCTGATGTAATGAAATCTATAAAACATGCTTGTCATCGTCATGTATATTCAAACTTATCCATTTTCACAGGCACTGGGAAGGAGACACTGTCGTGAGAGGGATCCAGGAAATGCGCTCGCAGTTTCTCCAATCAGAGACCGAATCCTTTCCCCGCTATCATTCTCAAACACAGCGCCCTTCCCGTCGCCTTTCTCTTCTCCCTGTATCCCCACCCAGAGATGCGGCAACGGTGAGTAGTTTTTGTATAGTCTTCACCCGTTAGTTATTAGTGATACAGATTTAGGACAGGATTAAGATTATCCTGATTTGGGATGGTAATTTTATGCAAACCTATTGCTGTCTTGTAATTACTTTGATTATTTTTTTTTGTTTTTGTTGACCGATAGGAATCCTTGCTTGCAGACTAGAGCAAGGCCCACCTGGTCGCTGCTCCATAGGAGTGGTGGCCGAGGACGTGGAGGACATCAAGTTCAAAACGAGGAGGATGTATGGGTTGATATCGAGGAATTGTCTCCTCCTCGCACTACTTACCACTTGTACCGTTTGTCTGCCAACGGCACCTCCAGTGCCTTGCCAATCACAGTCATATCGTCGTCCACCACGCCACTCCATTCCACGAATCCCACAACCCACGGAGATCACGGCCTGTTGGTGGACAATAAGAATGTCTCTTCTCAAAATAGTGTCTCAGTTACTCCAGGGAGGCAGCTTCATCCTCTCGTCACTAAAGCACAGCAAGATCACTTGTCAAATTCTCGTTTTATAGACCATCAGACATCCTCCTTCCAAGCGTTGCAACAGACTGGTGACTCTAGTTTGGTGAGGCAACCTTCCTCCTCCCGTTTCCACAGGAAGCCCTTGGTATTCACAATGCCTCAGGAGCAGAAAACGGGAAGTACTGCGGAAACAACAAAAGACGTAGTCACTGTAGAGGATGATGGTGATGATGACGATGTAGAGCTAATATCCAACGGTGAAGTAGACTTGATCGAAATTTCTAGTGACTCTTCCCCTGAAATCAATCGCAGAGCATCTAAAAGTAGGAGCACATGTGATGGGGAATCACAAGCAAAATTATGTAAAGTTTCATTCTCGGACAACACAAATTCAAGTAAACTGTTAACTGATGAAGATGAGGAGCTACCAGATCTGACTTGTGCTCAGTCTCCCATAAAACATCCCTCTAAAGATGACAACAAGGTAGAAGATAATTTGAGTGACATATCATCCACCATCTTTGAGGAGATCAATTTGGATGAATGGATGAATGAGGTGTTTGAGAATATGACAACAAGTATGAGTAGTAGTGGAAGTACAGAGGTAGTGCCTTCTGTCTCCTTAGTAGACGCCGCTGGTTCCCATAATCAGACAGAAAGAAATATCACCATGGTCAATGATGATGATAAAATGGTCGCTTTGTCCTGTAAAGAGCAATGTTCAAACTTAACTGATGCAGTCAAACATATCGTTATAAACCAACCTCCAGACACAGACAAATCAAAGGACTGCCCCACAAGACACAACGATACTACGCTCCACCAAGATCTACGAAGTGACCAAGACACTGGCTCGGCAAGTGATAAAACTATAATTGGAGACAATGAGGCAAGAGAGGATGCACCAGTTCACCGTGCATATGAAGAAGAGACAAACCTCACTAAAAAGGACAAGGAAGAGCTTATTACAAATGGGGTAAAAGAGGCTGAACCAGATCATCATGCACTTGGTGAGAATACTAAGGTAACTGAGGAGGATAATACCAAACATATCTCAAATGATCCACTGCAAACAAAGTTGGAGAATGGGATCACCTCAGAGAAAAATGATGTGACGGCTATGGAAACCGAAGCTGGCGGGAAAGTTCCTCTAGAAGGGACTCAGTCAGAAATCACCAAAGAAGATACCACATCACAAGACGAAAGTAAACTGTCTGCCATGGCTGTTGGTCTGTCGGGGACCAACAACACCTCGATTAGCAATACTTCCAAACACGCTTGTATGGACTCTGCCCCACCAAATTATGCAACCACTGCAGTGGTAGGCGAAGTGAGGAGTAGTCCTTCGTGGAACACCGAAGAAGAGAGTGCAGATACAGTCAGAAATTTCTTGGAAAATGACAAGGCATTGGAAGAACCTATGTCTTTTGTCTGTGGCTCGGAGAAAAGAAAGAAGCAGATGGTAAAGACGAAGATGAAAAAAAAGAAAAGATCAATGAAACTCAAGCAAGTTCAGAGATTAGAGACTACTTGCAGAAGACAAGACAATAATGAAGACTGCTTACAGGTAGTTGATCCTTCCTGTACTCTCTTTGTAAGTGACGGGCAGTTGATTGTAGCGATGCAGGTTTCCACATCTACACCCAAAGAGACTCCTAACGCAACAGGGAAGAGTGGTGAGACTGAGAGGACTTCCCAGCAGTCCATTCAATCACCCTCTCCATCAAACTCTTTGCACCTCAACATCACCTCTCCATTACAGTCACCAACTGCCATTGCAGTCAGTCCTAAGAATATAAACAATGCATGTGAGATAAATGAACAGCAAACAACGAAAAGTAGAACTGGAGATGCTCTCACAGCTTTGCTAAAGGAGTCTAACTTCGAAAGCAAAGCCAGCATGAAACAAGGAGAAGCAGATGCAGTACATGCAAAGTCTGGCAACGCAACTCAAACATGTGAAGAGCATGGCAAAGAAATAATCGAAAATAAAATGGAAGAAACTATGTATAGGGAAAGGGAATTGAAACAAATATCAAAATCGTTAATGGAAAGGGGGAAAAAGTGTAAAGAGAATGAGATCTGTGAAACAGAGGGTATTGAAAACAGCGAAACAGAACTAAGAAGTGCGGCATGCTCTGCACTCGATTGTATAAACAAAACCATTGCTGAAACTGCTGAAGACCATGAGACAGTGAACTCTATTCTCTTCATTGGAGATGAAAATTCAAGTGAGACAAATAAAAGTTGTGAAAACACAACTGCAGCAAAATCAATAACAGACTCTGAAGGAAACCAAAAGTTAAATGAAACACATGAAGAAAACTGTGATTCCGGAAAGGTCACTGAAGAAAAAATGAACCTCCTAATCCAAGGCAGCAGTTGTAGTTTAAAGTCAGAGGATATTAGACCGCCCGGTCTCGTACAAGAAACAGTGAAGACAGGAAGTTTACCTGAACCTGTTCCTCAAGCTGTAGAGGAAACAACAAGCCTTGAAAGAACATTGGAAGAGGAGAAAATAATCACCCGTGAAATTTTACATGGAGAAGAAGAGAAAGGTGTTATCCCTGAACGAGATTCTGAAGTACGAAATGCAATAGGAACGTTCGAACGAATACAAGAGGAGGACAAAAGAAACTCATCTGAATGTGCAGAACAAGATGTAAGAATAACTCATGAACAGCCATTTGAAGGAGAGAAGATTCTAGGAACTGAAAAGGACACAGTGAGCAGTGTGGTACTGAGTCAGCGAAAGGACAGTGGGAGCAGTAAAGAAGAAATCAAAATGACGTCAGGGAGGAATTCAAACAGCAGCGGCACCACTATATCCCACCTTGCGGAGTGCTTCATGTCTCTGAGACTGAAAGAACGACCAACTTGCCAAATGACCAAGCTTCACATTGAGCCCACTGTTTCTGTCAGTCCAAACAGTAGTTCGAGTGTTCGCCAAGGTGACTCCCAAGCGTTAAATTCCTTACCTGTTGTTCCTTTAGATTCGGCCTCCCTCTGCCACCGAAGATACATGGATGCATTGAAAGGTCTTGTGGAAGAGGTGAGGCTTATGGGAGAAAGAAAGATGAATTCCAAGAGCGGACAAGGCGATTCATTAAATACACTGCCATTTGATCCTGAACTTTTTCACACTGTTAATCAAAAGACATCCATGAAGAACAGTGGGAAGGAAGAAACTAAGAGGTTAACAACTATGCAGTGTGTTGCAGAAATTCACTCCAGTGCAGATGTAGAGAGTCATGGCGAAGATAATAAACAAATCAAGCTGCCACAGCTGACAATGGATTGTGAAGTCTTACGAGACGATTCAAAGCAAGGAAGAGAGGAAAGGCATAATGAAATAACAGCAGAAATAGAAACAGCAATTATAGAGAGCTCAAGACAAAAAGAGCATTATGCATATAGCACTCTAAGGGATGCAAGAGGTATGAAAATGGAGATAGAGAAAGCTTTAAAGTCCCCACTGAAAGATATATCAGCAGTGGATATTGTAACAGCAGCTCATGGTGGAAAAACACAAGAACTTATGCTCGATGGAATGGAGACAGGTGAGAGAAAAATTAGTGTTCATCTTTCAAGTAACAGCATGAATAAATCTTGTGCAGGAATTGAGTACAAGGGCAGTGCGTCTTCTACAGAGGTGGAAAATGGCATACACTTAAAGCATTATGATGTCCCTATTGTAATGGAAACCAAGGAAGAAAAACATCCGGCTCAGGGAAGTAGGGAGTGTAATACAGCTGGTGAGGAAGACCTTGCAGCGATGCCACCCCAGGGAATGAATGTCAAAGTCATGAAAAACATTTCATTGGATTCAGTTGCTGATCCTTGTCCTCCTTCGTCTGTCACCAACTTCACTAAAAAAGCAGCAATAAAGATTAATCAACTATGTGCCGAGTCAAATGTTTTAGGGCTCCAGCAGAATGGTAGAGGGCGCCCTGGGGAATTTTGTCATGCCTTTGAGGACTTCATGGAGACTGTTCATTGTAAGAAAGAACTTCAGGAGAAGCAAGTAGGCATTGTTTTACCTGTCAGTAACAATATAAAGCAAAGTCTTGCCTCGCAACACAGTCCCAATGAGAGGTCAGAGAAATCTGACTTTTCATCCAGAGGGAATGATCCTTTGTCGTCAATGAATTGTGCCCAGCCAGTGGATTGTGAGATACACTCAGTGGTTTGTGTGACCCCAGGAGCAAAGAATGGGGTTCTGTCACTGGAGAGAGAGAAGCAACCAGCTCCAAGTGACACGCAACTATTGGCTAATTGCATCCAACCAGCAGTCTGGGACACCCAGCCAGCAGTTAGTAGAAGCCACCCAGCAGTCTGTGGGACACAGACTGCAGTTACTGGAACCCAGCCAACAGTTAGTGGAACCCAAACAGCAGTTGGCGAAACTCAGCTGGCAGTCTTTGGGACACGGCCAGCAGTTGGTGGAACCCAACCAGCAGTTGCCGAAACCCAGCTATCTGTTGGTGGAACTAAGCCAGCAGTTGATGGAATCCAATCAGCAGTTGATGGAATCCAATCAGCAGTTAATGGAGCCCAATTAGCAGTTGATGGAACCCAGCCAGCAATTAATGAAACCCAACCAGCAGTTATTGGAGCCCAATCAGCAGTTAACAGAACCCAGCTAGCAGTTAATGGAGCCCAGCCAGCAGTTGATGGAACTCAGGTAGCAGTTGGTGGAAGCCAGCCAGCAGTTAATGGAACCCAGCCAGTAGCAGAAGTTGGTGGTACCCAACAAGGAGTTAGTGATACCCAAATATCAGTTTGTGAAATGCAGCGAGGTATTCGTAGGACACAGGCAGTTGGTGGTACCCAGCTATGGTTCCATGGCACACAACCAACAGGTGTTTGTGAATCTTATTTACCTACTAGTACGGCGTTGCCAACCGTAGTCAATGTGATTCAGCCATCGGTTAGTCTGGATCAGCAAGTGATTAATGAGACGCATCCGTCACCCAAAGACATACAGTCGTCGTCCACTGTAAACCAAACAACAACTCATCAAACCCACTTATCAAGCAGCTGGAGACTCCAGTTATCTGAAGTCAACCCATCTCCAGCCAATGAAGCTCAGCCCTCTGACTTGAATCATGGAAGTGATGTTCCCAGGGAGAGAGAAAGGAGATACAGGGAGGAGTCTACTGAGGAGGAGAGTGAGGTTGAGGGTTCTCATGGCCGGAAGAGGAGAAGGAAAACCCGTGTCACTACTCGTCACCATATTGTCGAGGTGTCTCTCACAGGTAAGTTTTCATCCTCACCGTACTTACTCTTGCAAAGGTTAGATAAAACTAAGCATAGTTCAAGTGTAAGGTAGAAACAAATGTTTGTATAATGAATGGACAAGTGAATTAGACTACAAGTGATGAATAGTAATGACCAATGCAGTGGTCTATGCTTTGCAAACATCACTGCGTCATATGAAGTACATGTTGAAGGGTGCCTAACGGAAGACACTTGGATGAGGCGTTCTGTTCAACAGTGATAATGTGCCACGATCTAGGCACACCCTTCCTCTTATTGTTAGTGGCTCAGATGTGTATATGGAGACTTATATAGGATGAGGACCGGCCAAGGGCAACAAATATTCCAATAAAAAAGCCCACTGAAATGAAAGTCTTCAAGAAG
>CM035204.1:12525665-12533165 GCA_020233015.1 Callinectes sapidus
TTTTGAGACAGAGTTAAACAAGGAAGTGACTGTACTCTTTGTCATATATTGCTTTTATGGTTCACAATTCATATATCACATCTGTACTTGCCATGTATACTTCATAATTCATCTATCATACATACACATACTATCACATACTTATAATATTTATGCCAAAAGTCAAATGTTGCATCTCCCTTCATGTGTTGCTAGTCCTCACTCTTCATTCTCTTTCTTCCAGAAGCTGCGTTCCGTGAAAATAATTAAGTGACATCAACGTTTAAGTTAGTTTTCTCCTTCTCAAAGGCCATTAAATTCCCACGCAAGAGACGACATTTGAAAGAGAATGGAAATGTGTTTTTATAATAGATTTCTTGCACTTTCCTTTACACTCTTTTCTAACGTATATTCTCGTGTTCTTAATTAGCGTGATGCGAATTAATGACTATTGACAGCAGATCGTCGTTTGACCTGATTGTGGCCTAACCTCTCGGACTGACTCAGGATAGTAGGACGAGGCCACCCACCACTTCCCGTCATGTCAAGTCGCTGCACCTCAGGAATGAAGCTAATTCCCCTCCACAGAGATGCAGGACACGTTCACCGCCAACTTGTGAACCGCGGCAAGGGAACACCACATGGAGAATGAACAAGTCGCTAAAGTTTAAGTACACTTGACTAATTTATTTGAAATTGACAAAGAAGGACGCGCACATTTATATACCTGTTGTTAGTCCTTCAATTTACTTAAACATAAAAATGATTTTCTCTAATTTCCTCTCCCTTCTAAAGTCTTCATTAGTCAGTCCGCTCGTCTCCTCCTTACCAGTACGTGATTCTCTGCTCTTCCTTTCCCTCATGACTGCCTCTCTCCTCCCTCCTTCCTCCTCCTCCTCCTGCCCCTCACTCAGCGGAGCCTCGGGAGTCATTCGGTAAGCCAGTGAGAGAGTTAATAAAGCCGCCAACACGCCCGTCCACGACACTCGTTTTTCTTCTACAGCTCTGGTGCTGAGAAAACTAATTACCGAGGAGTGTGTGTGTGTGTATGTGTGTGTGTGTGTGTGTGTGTGTGTGTGTGTGTGTGTGTGTGTGTGTGTGTGTGTGTGTGTGTGTGTGTATGTGTGTGTGCCTTTTCTTTACATTTTATCCACATTAAAAAAAAAAAAAAAAATCGTGTCCACCGTAATGACTTGTTCAGGGTTCATCATGTGATACACGGGATTGAAGTGTTTAACAAATAACTCCATTAATTGTACTACTCTGTTGTCACAATGTTACCAGTGTGTCTCCCCTTCACAGGTGTGACCGCTGCCACCACTGAGGCGCACCACCGCGGCCCTCGCCAGGGTGAGTACTCTTTTTATAATGTTTCTTTCCTGACATCCGTATATGTAACTTTTCAATGATAAGGTCTTGACGTGATTCACGAGATAATCTGTTGGAATATCTCAAGATCTATCACAAATTTAAACATCGCATTACTTTGCTGAAAAATATCATTCATATTAGTTAACGAACCTTTGAAGGCTCCATCTCTTGGTCCTGCTATTTAAACTGATGCATTAAATATGCTCATTTGGTTATCAAGGAGAAATGTTGCTGGAATTTTGGTTTGAGATGATGTTCTCAGTTTGGTCTTTGATATGACGTGACAGGATTGTTGACCAGCGCCGGGTTGAGAGCATTGCCTTAGTTCCTTAAACAATTTTGCATCTGGTAATTAACTTTGAAGTACAAGAGTTCAAAGTAACCAGTGTACAGTTTGCAGATCAGCGTATTGAAGAAGGAAATTAAGCTTTGAGGCAAAGGCATATGTTTTCCTTCCAGCTGAGTCCCCCTGAGAAGCTTGGTTCTTGATGAAGTCGCAGTACACTTTCATGTCATAAAACTGGTCCTGATTAAAGGAGGAGACGTGTTTGAGTTGCCCCGGCTCAGCGTAAGGCGGCGAAGGCCAGTTCGTGGGAATCAGTTTCAGCATTAAAGATTTTTTTCTCATTTTTAACAAACGTGGTAATATCTTTTTGAAATGCAGATTCGATGAGACGGAATTTTAAATTGTACCCACAGAACAAAGGTTTTATAATACCCTATGCACTTTTCCCATCTTTAGGCTCTTGATAAAAAGAAAGGATAAGTGCCTATCACTGAACGATACTGTAACATGTGCTTAGATTTAATGATTAACTTTATTTACTTAATTATCTTTTGTAGGTGTGTGTGTGTGTGTGTGTGTGTGTGTGTGTGTGTGTGTGTGTGTGTGTGTTTCTATGGTGCAGCGAAGGGATCATTTTCCGACCACGCCTGGGGGAGGAGCAAATGGGATGGTGTAGCGTTCACTCTACTGTACATGTGACGGGCTGTCGAGAGAGAGAGAGAGAGAGAGAGAGAGAGAGAGAGAGAGAGAGAGAGAGAGAGAGAGAGAGAGAGAGAGAGAGAGAGAGAGAGAGAGAAAGGGAGGGGGTAGTTTAGGGCTTTGTTATTGGAGTAAGTTAGGGGACGACTCGCGTTATGTGAGGAGAGTGTATTGTTAATTTTGCTAATGATGAAGAGGGAGAAAACGTGGTGCTGAAGTAGTGATGATGACGATGATTATGAAGACGATAGTGATGCTTATAGGGGTGATAAAAGGAGTGATGAGGATGAATTCTTTAAATTTTAGTATTATGTGTGAAGGGGGTAAGCCAAAACTGAGGAGATGGGTAGCATCATCAGAGGGAAGCTAAACTACCTCTTATCAGCGCGTGGCACAGCTGGGCTCCCTTATCCAGCCTGGCAAGTAATGATTACTTGACGTTGAATGGACGAGTACTGGGAAGACCATTCACTGTAGGTTTTAAAGGCATATGGGTGTTGAAAGTCTTTTTAGCATTTTGAGAAAGAGAATCATAGGTCTTATGTAAAAAAAAATATGTTTCTTAAGAAATAAGCATAGTGTTGGGTTTAATGAGGAAGCAATTTAAGTTTGTAACATGATCAGATGAGGCTCATCATGCTTCGAGGGAAGTTGTATCGATAACAATGTTGATACACTAAGCTGGTGTTGGTTCAACTACATTTCCTTATGAAAGATATATAAAGTATCGTTCGCTGCCCACGAACAGGTTGTTAAACACACACACATGGCTTTACCAGTAGCAATTATTCTGCATCCTTTTGTAATCAATAAATAAGTTATGAACAGAAGCTATTGTAATGCTGTAGAACTATAACAACGTGGAAGGAACAAAGAAGGACTTAACGAAAAGAAATAAATGGGATCAAGTCACATAATGAGAGGAGGAAACAAAGAAGCAAAAATAAGAATTAGAAATAGCACAACTCACATACGCAAATGAGACTCAGAAAAGGCGCGACATTCACAAACCTGGGAGACACGCGCTGGGAATGATTTATTTGAGGGACAGCTGTGTGCTGGGTTGTGTGGAAAGTGATGCTAATTAAAGCGCGTGGAAGGTTTTTTTCCAGCATACAGTATGAAATAACAGATATGATGTGGAGGAGAGGTGGTTATTAAACACGGCGCCCTTAGATAATGTGATAACCCGCAAAGGACAGGTGAAAGGGAGGTGATGAGAGGGACAGACATGAGTGGGATAAATGCAGAGTGTAAAGGATGATCCCTGTGAAATGAGAGGCTTGTGAGAGAGAGAGAGAGAGAGAGAGAGAGAGAGAGAGAGAGAGAGAGAGAGAGAGAGAGAGAGAGAGAGAGAGAGAGAGAGAGAGAGAGGGGGAGGGGGGAGAGCGAGAGAGAGAGAGAGAGAGAGAGAGAGAGAGAACGCTGTCAGTTAGAAAGACAGGGAGCATATAGTGACAGAAGCATAAGTGAACGTGAAACAGGTTGATGCACAGGGTTCCCAGGGTGGACGGATGGGCGGCACAGAACGGTTTTAATCTGGTGGTCACTGGAGTCACTAAATCCTGAGGCGACATGGGTTGGTGTAGTCAGGGTGTCTGGCAATGGCCACCGCTGCTTTGGTAACCGTGCGCTGCTACATCAGGTCATAGGGAGTGGAAATACGAGAGTAGGCAGGGAGTTCCAGAGTTTACCAGAGAAAGGAATGAATGATTAAGAGTACTGATTAATTCCTGCATTATGCTTTCTTTGGGGTTTTACGAAAGAGAATGAGTTTCAAATGTATTTCTCTGATGAAGGAGTGAAGTTGTCGCTGCAAGAATACAACACAACAAAACAACAACTGCAGTCATACTTTTCACACAACAACAACAACAACAGCAACAACAGGCGTCATGATTTCCACACAAATCAATAGAAATTCTCGAGATGATTGCAATGTTTAGTGAAGCGTATAACGAGAGAACCTGGCGCACTTCTATCAGCGTGGAGGTCTGGGTGTTCATGGCATTAGTCTCGGGTATGTTTGTCCAGTATTGTTATTCATTACATTGCAGACATACGATACTGTTCTTCCCTTGCTGTGGGTGGAGTTATTGATCCCGCCCCTTAATGGTCTACCTCCCTTAACTCACGTGGGAGGATCAGGTAGGCTAGCTCGCCGCTTCGTTTTAGTTATTATGAATGTGTTTGACGCGTGAAGAGGTGGAAAGGAAGCTGACAGATGAGATTCCCAACCCTCACTTTACAATACTACTTTGATCATCACTCGAGTTAAATGGATAGAATTTAATCATCATCTGGTTAACTAAATAGGAATAGTTAAATTTCATAAGGTTATATATGTATAGTAATCAGATACCGTTTTTGTACACCATTTTGGAGACTTAGAATTATCACTGAACTCTTACTTTTACATCTTTTTTTGGTTGATAGAATGAGAAATACTGTTGGTGTTCAGTAATGGAATAGTCTTGTACTTTCCTTACTAATCCCATCTGCTATTCCTGCATTTCACTGTCTTGCCTTCTGCATTAAACACTTCCCTCTGGCTCTCCCTCACTGACGGTTTTTCCCACGTGAATTATGTGTCATTTACCAATTCAGATTGTGTGGACACTGAAATACTTCATCCTCTTTCCTTCATGCAAACACGGCTCGGATACGATGTTCGCGTCCGTCCCCCAGTGCTGTATGCGTAATATAGGAAGGGAACTTCACTAACACAGTACTGTTAAATTAATTTGGGTAGAGTCAAAGGCTCAACAGTTCTCCCCCTTTATTGATTTTCTTCTCTCAGCCTCCCTCTACTTCTCGCGATGTCCTCCCTCCGTTTCAACCATTATTGTTCGTAACTTGCTGACTACACGTCTCTTCTCTTCTGTCGCTCCACTGCTCCTACTTTTATTCAGCGTCGCTATTCGTTGCGAAATGTAACCATTTTTAGCATCACTTTGTTTACTCTGGTGGTCTGCCTCCTTTCTTCCTGTTACTTAGTGCGGCTATACGGGAGAGTCTATTCAATTAGAAACCAAAAAAGTATTCAAGAAAGACTACATTTCAAAAGCTAATAAAATTTTCTATATGACTTCTTCATAACTCTTTACACTGTGGCTTTCGACTAGCTTTTTTTCTTATTTGCATCTTATGTTTTTGTTTTGCTTCAGACTTTCTACGTAACCAAAGGATATATCATCATGCGTTGCCTTTCTTTAACAAGGGATCATAAAGAAAATGCTGATTACCAACATAAAAAGAAGACATGGGAGGAATTACAAGCCAGTAAAAAATATTAAAAAACCCATTCACCACTGTCATCTCCACATGAAGGAAGTAGGAGAGACATGAACTGCCTCCTGTCTTATACTACACTGCAGACGCCAGGAAGAAGCCTAAGTGAACAAGGAAATATCTTTCTCTCAGTCATATCTAATCCAGGTGGAGGAGTGACACCAGAGAAAAGGAAACAAGAGGAAATGAAGGAAGGAATAAACGTCTCTTGGTTCTCACTCTCTCCCTTTATTTGCTGATGTTTCACTCTCTAAATATACTTGGTTATTGTTCTGTGTATTTGCCCGTCGCTGAATTATTGTATGCTCTTTAAATTCATCTATATTAATTTGTATTGATTTGAATGTTTTTGTTCCTATAGCAGTAGACGGTCACCAACATCACCACCACCATTATGATCGTCGTTGTTGTTTTCGGGGTACCATTCTCCTAAAAAAAAAAAAAATAAATAAATAAATAAAAAATAATAATAAAAAAGGTGGAAAAAGGTATGGAGTCTTTTTTGGGGGGATGGTGGGGTAAAGTAATCAGCTGCTGTCATTTTGCTCCTCATCAATATGTACACACGCTCTCACATACTCACCCATTCAAACGCACACACACACACACACACACACACACACACACACACACACACACACGCACACATTGGCGAATCAAAACAGTTACATGTTGGTGCGTGAATGAAGGCAACTTCGCATTGTTCTCGTCAATGGGAACATCCAACTGGAGACATCATCCTCACACCAATCTGAACCTCAACCCATCTCACTCAGCCACTGGAGCCGCCATCCCTGCCGCACACAACTCCTTGGAGCCATTACCTCTCTCCCTCACCAACCCTGAGCCACACTATCCCTCACAACGACACAATCCTTCTCCCACTCCTTGCTAATGAAATGGCTCCTGGTCTGTCCCGTGGTTGTGGATCGGTGACCAAAAGTTAATGGCATGTGGCTGTTTATTTCTTTTTCTATCTTTTTCTCTTTGTTTTTTGTTCTTTTTGTGGTCGTTTTCTTGGATTTTCTTCCCTTTCTACTCTTTCAACTCTTTTCTGCCTGATTTTTTCGTTGTAACTACCGCTGTATCTGTGTTTTCCTTCATAAGTTTTGATGTTTGTCCTCTGCCTTTAATATAAGTGACTAAGCTTCGATTTCTTCAGGTTATATATTCAATTAAAAAAGAGGTCTAGTTTTATTTTTGTTTTTATCTTTATTACCACCAACATTAACACCACAACTCGCACCTTAACGGATCTTAATGGTTTCCTTCTAACTACTAAGTCTTCCGAACTTATTTCCTCCGTTGCTTCTCATCCACTGACTGTTCAATGCCATCAATACTGTAGACGATTTCATAAACGCCAACACGAAATTCATCTTGACTGCCACTCGAGTCTGTAGCCAAACGAATCAAAATTAAGCTTTCCATTCCACTCGTTTGGCTAACAGTTGCCATTACACCAATATACATCCCGTCCATGCACAGACACACAGACACACAGACACAACCATCGACACCACGGTTGGCACGACATAACATTAGCGAGAAGGGCCTCCATTCCCCTCTGGATGCCTCCATTTTCTGCGTCCACTCATTTAATTTGAATTTATTGGCGGACTTTTGTTCAGTAATTCAGTATTTTTTGTTTTCCCACGAATATCATCTACTGCAGGCAGGCACGACTTCCCCTGAAAAGATCAGGTTAATCAGATTATAATTTCATTTCTATCTTCATTTCCATCTTCCTTTTTGGGGCTAAATTATATCTTTCCTATACGTGTCATTTTCATTCTAGGTATTCATCAACACTTTTATGGTAAACAGTGAGCGTGTGGCTTACAGAGAATCTATTTTCCTTCGTAATAGTGGCA
>CM035204.1:12569738-12587238 GCA_020233015.1 Callinectes sapidus
GAGAGAGAGAGAGAGAGAGAGAGAGAGAGAGAGAGAGAGAGAGAGAGAGAGAGAGAGAGAGAGAAATGGTACCTGTTTTATCGTTCCCTCTCATTAGATCAGTTATAATTTTTCTTATTTTTATTTCATAGATATCAGTATTGATCTGATAAGCGCCACTGAGACTGACACGAGTAAATGATTTGGGTAATGCCAGAGAATGTCTTCAGATATCGCGTGACGCTACGGTATTTTTTGTTCACTGTTATATCGGATGTTTTCACCACAGTCACCTGGAAGCACTCTTTCGTCACAACGTTTTTCTAATCTTTCTTTTTCTATTTCCTTTCAACTTATCAGATAGCAGAGTGTTTAAAGACACGACACAGAGAATGAAGTACTTTGTCTACATCAGAACTACTCAGAACTGTCTTCAAGCATAAAAATTCAATATGGAGAAACCTTGGAACCCTCATGAGTTCCACTAACCTGTTTATTTTTTATGTGCAAACACTTCCATCAACAAAGTATATTTGCAGTTCGGGGAGTTTCCTACTTTAGAAAATATAAATAACACTACTAAAGATGATATTTATGCCAGACACCTTATGAATATTCATACTCAAAAGCCTACACAAACATTACGTTTTTTTTAAGAATCTTGTACAGTTCAGAACATTTACCCAGTTAACCTAATTCTGTCTTGTCATTACATTTAGCGTCATGAATAAATAATGTAAAGGCTTCAAAAGTTTACCATTCACCTCTGCATAATGAACATGTGTTTAACGTTAGCACTGTCCATATGCATCAAAGTCCATGTAAAGAAAGTGTATTTTTCACTCCTCTCACATTTATTAGCCATAAATTTTGCTGACGTCTGACAGTTTTTGTGTTTTAGTGCTCATTTTATGCTCCAAGTCAATAAAGGAGACAGATTGGACACCCAGACAGACAGAGTGACTTGCAAATTAAAACAGACATACTTTGGAATGCTTCTCATATCCACATCGTCTCGGCCACACGCCAACAACCGTATATCTTTGGAAGTGTGTGTACTGTACCTCGGCTCTTCATCCTCTCCCCGCCACCTGTCCCTTACCACCTGCCGCCGCCCGCCTCCCCACCCCTTCCCTCCCGCCTTGGCAATAGTGGTGTATATTGTGTCGCCTGAGTGACGCGTAGCGGAAAGGAGCGGTAGAGGCTCAAATATACTCTCTCTCTCTCTCTCTCTCTCTCTCTCTCTCTCTCTCTCTCTCTCTCTCTCTCTCTCTCTCTCTCTCTCTCTCTCTCTCTCTCTCTCTGACTCAATACACATCTGAATAAGTCGATGCTGAGTCATTTTTCTAAACAACTTGAAACTTCCTCACGTCTCCGCCGCAAACCACATCGCGTATAATATCCAGATGTGAACAGATCAGCAGAACGATCGTCAAGGCAGTGGAATATCGTGGTGTGTACTAGAATGCCCACCAGCGAAGGGGATACCTGAGAGTAAGACAAAGGAGTGAGGGAGGGTGCATGTGGTTTGTTGTGCTGGAATCAGACACGGGTAATCTACTATATCATTCTTGTAGGGGAAAGGTAGTTGCTCTGTGTCTCTCCTGTGCCATAGACTATTCAGAGTGGTTTATTTTCTTGATAGGCTTTCCTTTGTTCTTATTCTTACACGTTCGTTACTAAATCATAGGTGATGTTTTTTTTATATGACTGAGTTTATGTATGAGCGCGAAATTGTTAAAGACCAAATACGACATTTATTATTTTTTTCACTTGTGCGTTGGATTAATGTCAAATGCCAAAGCGACACTTGTCTCTTCTTCTTTTTTTCTTTTCCTTTATTATCAACTATGGCCTATCAACATTAGTGCCGCTGAAAGCTTGTATGATGCAGAGTGCCAGTTTGGGTCAGATATCCCATGGTGAATCACTGGGACAGACCTCCAACACTTGACTTGATACTTCCTTAATGATGTTTATAAACGAAAACTTTATCGGCATCCATTACCCACGCCTTAGTTCGATTTCCCGGACATTGTTTTAGTTGTTTCGGAAGTGGCCAGGCTTAGTGACGGTCATAAAAGGAAAGATCTGGTTCGGTAATGTTGGTACGCCGGAGCCACGGGAAATATAAGCACCTGTTTGTGTTTTTTTCTTAGCGCAGATGGCCTCTTACTGTCAACAATAACAACAATAGGAAGTGAATGTGAAATTGGCCTCTCGACTGTGTTCCATATTATACCTGTTGGAGACTCACTATTGTTAGAGTATGGTAAAGATTCAATATCTTGTTTATTTGTCGCATTTTATTGAGCGTTTTGTTTCAGTTTACATTCGGCGTACATTTTCTGCAGTGGTAAAAATTCCGAGAAATGGATTGAAATGAGAATAATGAAGGGTGTCGCCAATCAAATCAGGTTTTTATCCTTATTTCTGAAAAAAAAAATATTTCCCAGGTTTGCTGTCCACGATTTTTCACAACAGTAATAATATCCAGGAATACAAATAGTCAGAATTTTCTTACAAGTTATTAAAAAATAGCTTTGTTGCACAGTGAATGTTAAGGTGAATTGAGTTGCAGCTGTCTCCCCCCCCCACTCTCTCTGGATGACGAAACACGCAGGTTGGCAGGGTGACGGGATGTAAAAGTAATAAGTACCTGAGCTAGACACCTACACAGTGGTCCGGCGCACCGCTACAGGAGACTCAGGTGTTGCAACTTACAGCACCTTTCATCACACGTCCTTCCTCCTTCCTGGGATCGATGCTGTTGGTCAAATCGGTATTTATCACTTATTTGTTGGTGGCATACTTGAAAGGTTTCGCGGATGGTGCTGTTGTGTGCGTCGCTAAATAAAGTTCGCGGGGTGTGGCTGAACCCAAACTTGTTGTGGTAGTGGTAGTTACTGGCTTTGGGTAGCACTCGTAATTGATTGGTTCTTGAGGGTTGCCTTTCCTGTTTGGTGAATGACGATAACGAACGGTAGTGGAAAAAAAAAAAAAAAAAAAAGGAGTGATTGGCTAGACCTGACGGGATGTGGGTGAACCAAACCTTACTTTGATAATGGCATGGTTTGCTATTGTGCACCTTACTACCATACGAGGGATAGAGGGGGGTGGAAAAAGACAGGCGCGGGATGGCTTGGTGTGGCTCGGCAGAGAGAGAGAGAGAGAGAGAGAGAGAGAGAGAGAGAGAGAGAGAGAGAGAGAGAGAGAGAGAGAGAGAGAGAGAGAGTGTAGCAATAGGTCATTATAAAAGTACCCTCTCCAATAGGTCAGGGCGTGGCAGAGGGAGGCTCTACTTCCGTATCAACGAAGCAGACGCTCAATAATTAAGTGTGTAACAGCTCAGCCAAAGAAGTCTCATAAATGTCGTTTCAGTGACTTTGTTTGGAGACATTTCATTTCAACGAACTTTTATTTTCCGATGCAATTGCCTGCGTGTGTTCTGATGAAAATAAATAAATTTTTTAACTAAACTTTTTTTATTTTGGGTGAAGTGGTAGAGCCCGTTTTTTCTTCTGTTTTTTCTGTGTGATTAATAGTCACATTTATATTTTTTACTTCATTGTACATTTCTATTTTAAGATTGTTATATTATCATTTATTTTGGTGATTTTCGTCGCTCTTCAACCACCCATGCGTGGCGCAGTAATAGATAAATAAGTATAGTCTACATCTCACAAATAAATACGTGTTTTTAAGCATCCAAATGTTTGCATGTATTCCACGAGTAGTTTATTTTAGTTCTTTTCATGAAATCGCATTTAAATTTGTTTTCTACATGTTACTCTTTCTGAATGCATGTGCCACCACAGAAGCTTTTTACTTTTACGTAAACGTAATGGCGAAACGTTTTAAGAATTACATTCTCGCAGTTTTTCTTATGACATTGATAACTTAAGATTAGTGATCCGTCAGGTAATGTGTCCTGAGGATGGTGCACAACAGAGAGAGAGAGAGAGAGAGAGAGAGAGAGAGAGAGAGAGAGAGAGAGAGAGAGAGAGAGAGAGAGAGAGAGAGAGAGAGAGAGAGGTAAATGTGCTGATCAGTAAACACATTTTTAACACTCGAAAAAAATCCAGCCAGACTATTCACTGGATAATGCCTTTGCAAATCTTCTAAACGTTGCCGTTGCTCTATTTCACGTGTGGCAGTAGCAGCAGCAGCAGCACCACCACCGCCAGCACTAGTAGCACTGATAGACATTTTCATTTTATGGTTCAAGGTAATACAATGTTACTGAGAATTCTTGTTTTGTTTGTCAATCAATCATTTTAAAAGGGAACTAAAAAAAGAGAGAGAGAAAAGATGAATGAATTCACGGAATGGAATGCACGTGTGGATATGTCGGTGTACCGGACCATCCCCTCAATGATCAAGGCTTTGCGTGCTTCACCCTCAGGTGATGTCCTCCCACAGGGCATGTGCCACAGTGTCACAGTCCCAGTGGGTGGTAACCTTGATTTGTAGATTGCTTTAAAAAAGAGAAGCAGGGCGACTGTTGTCAGGATGTCCCCAACACGGCAGCGCAGCCAACACTGCATCCCAACGCTGGATTCACAGGTTCACATCAGCCACATTTTGTCCGCCATGTTTTAATCCTTTCTCATTGTAATTTTTTCATGCAGCAATCAATATTTTTCATCATTATTTCTCCTTTTTCCATTAAATGCTGAATTGGCCTTGTCAGTTTTCTGCGCATCATAACGTGCGAGTATTTGAATGTTCCCGTTTGCTGTGGTTTCGCTGTATTTTAATGAACAACTTAAATTGCTTACCGATGCAGTACTAATTGGTTTTCATCCAATTTTTAAAAATATAGTAACGTCAACATGATAAGAACCCTGGATCTGTAGAAATCTGTATGTGAAACCCTATCAACCATTGCAGTCTTCATTGTACAGAACGAGTATTGAATGCATTTATTGTTACTTTCGGTTCTTTCTCTTACAGAACTTTACTGCTTTGGTGGTGGTAATCCATGGACCGCGCTGCTACACTGAACCTGAGACAGAAAAATAATCAGAACAATATGCATTTTAATGATTCCTGATATAGGTTTCATAAAAAATAATAGGTAGAAAATAAAAAAAAAACACAAAATACTCAATCATACGCTTTCCTTTGTGTAGATGTGGTCATGAATACAATGCTACTGTTGCTGCTGATGTTGTTGTTGTTGTTGCCGCTACTGTTATTAAAGGCGATGATACCGTATTTGAACACATTAAGGCGACAGTTTCGACAAGATGATACTTCTCCCCTTCCCTCCTCCTCCCACTCCCTCGAGACACCCACACCGAGAAATTTGTGGCAGTGTGGAGAAAGGAGTGGAAGAGACACTCGTTAATGTTACAGTGGTGGGGAAGGAGAGTTGTAATGGAGTTTGGGGAGAGGAAGAATGTGTTTGGAGTGTTTAAGTGCCCACAATGCTCTGCTGCCCCGCGTCCCGTTAGTTTCCAGACGGTTCCGGGAAATCAAACAGTTTAATCTGAGCCAAGGGGGGGAGACTAAATGGAAAATGGAGTTTGCAATTATTCATGACTTCGTGGGGATAAATTCGATAAGAGGAAGGTAGGGGATTAAGTGGACGGTTGCAGTAAAGACACGTTGCTGATAAGAAGTAGCAAATGTTGATATAGGACACTTTAAGGGGGCGCTTTTAGATGAAATTGTGTATAGCAAGGTGGGGAAATGATGGGGTTGTAAAACTGAGATATGAACGGTGAAATGGGCGTTAAGTATTGAGTCTGAGGTGTGAAGTGTGCGGGGAAACACCACCACCGGTACGACCACTATCACTACCACCACCACCACCACCAACAACAACAACAACAACAACACACTTCTACAACTAATCAACATGTGTGTGTGTGTGTGTGTGTGTGTGTGTGTGTGTGTGTGTGTGTGTGTGTGTGTGTGTGTGTGTGTGTGTGTGTGTGTGTGTGTGTGTGTTTAAATTAGTGAATTAATTAATCGGATGGAATTACCGGACCTGTCGTGTCACTGAGTGCATCGTGTTAAAAAGAGGGAGAGTTGACGTGTTTCAAATGAGGTACCAACTATTTCTTCTATGTGAATGTTCGAGGGGAAAAAAATCACGTCTATACAATAACACCTATAACAGTAATTAAAACAATACCAAATGGGATTGAACTTTTAAGCATACTCTTGCCAATTACTTTTGACGCTTATATTGACGAAGAGAGCATATGTGTAAATTAAAAAAAACATCAAGTAGGACTATAGATGGGTAAGGTAGCTCAAATGTTTAAACTTACAACAAAGAAGGTTAAAATGTGAAACTTGAATTGTATCAAGGTTGTTTTCATTGTACACCTTCATCGCCAGCTGCCCCATCACCTTAAATAAATGATGTGTTATGTAGGGTTTACTTAATTTTTAGTTGCAATCGTTACCGTTGTCAAATGTTCACAAATAAAAGATTAACTGATTCTCGGAACATAGAAGAAATTTTATAGAGAAATGTAACAGAGGAATGACCCAGGGAAAGAAACCAGAGCAAGGAAAAATAAAGAACAAGATCAAGTGACAGCATGATGTAATTTGCTGGAATGAACTGTGATAGACGAGCAGCCTCCAGGGAACCGCGGGAAGTGGTGCCACAGAACCTATTCGTTTGGGGAACCAGCAATGAAAGTAAAGATAAATGAGTAAAAAGAAACATTATTACATCTTGATTTTTTCCTCTTCCGTCAATTAATGTTCCAAGACTTAAATAGGCTGCTTCAGTAAAGAAACTCTGGAACACAAGTAATGTTATTCACTTGAAGTCATTATCATGGTGATGCACTTACCGATCATTAATTTTAACGTCTTCTGTCAGAAAGATTAATTTACATAATTACTCATGCACGCAGGGAGGTCATGTTTCACTAATGACGCACCAAGAGACTGACGAGTCAAATCTTTAAAGTATGCTTTTGTGTCTATGACATTTAATTACTACCATCAGAGGAATTACAAATACAAAATCCCGTAATTTCAAAAGACGCGGTAAGCATTACAGAATACTGAAAGCTGCTAATTATTTTTTTAAGTCCGGAGGAGCGCCGACCACTGCCACAATGAAGATATCGCTCCTTCACTCTCCCGCCAGACAGTTAACTATCTAGAGACCCTGTGTGTATGTTGGAGGGAAGAGAGGAACATACATGGCCACTCTGCTTATTAAGTTATGTATAAAACTAACAACAATCTTACAGAACTTTTTATATGGAGTGAAGGGGATTTATGCGTAAAGGTCTTAGGTATGTGCTATAAACATAAAATATCACATGCCATTTTTATTGAATTCGTTTCTCTCAGCATGAGTGACAGTCGGCCGTGATGACGGACCTTGTCTCCTTTCACGAGAACCGAACCATTTTTTGTATGTGTGTGTGTGTGTGTTTTGTTCTTTGTCAAATCTCACAGCACACTTGATGGGCGTGAAGAAACAGATACACACATTCTCTCTCTCTCTCTCTCTCTCTCTCTCTCTCTCTCTCTCTCTCTCTCTCTCTCTCTCTCTCTCTCTCTCTCTCTCTCTCTCTCTCTCTCCCCCCCTAGAGCGAGTAACATAAATCTACATACTCTACATACCTTCCATCTGAATGTTTGTGAGAGACGGTGCAGGTGCAGGGATAGAGTAAAGTAAAGACTAGATTTATGAGATGGATTTACGTACACAAGGGTGAAAAAATAATGCAGCATGGTCTTCGCAGCGTGTTCCGTCCTAAATCTTACTTATATACGAAGGCTTTGTTTTGTTTGTGAAAAGTGGGAATATTTGAGACGTGGAAAGGAATTGTCGAGTTTTTTTTTTTTTTTTTTTTTTTTGTGTGTGGCCTCAAATGTCACACGTATTACAGCATTACATTTAGGATTGTGAGTTTTTTTTTCCTCCTTGTGTTAATTTGGTTTCCCTTCACAGCGGCTCTTCCTTTGCAGTTTCTCCTTTCTTTCGTTCCCTTTTTCTTTTCGCTTCGGGAAGTTGAGACCACTCCAATTTACTCCTTTTGTAATTTCTCCTTCACACTTTTTTTTTTCACATTCATCTTTCTCTCTTCCTCTTCCTCGCCCTCACTTTCACGCCTCCCCGCCACACTTCTAGGTATCACGAGACAGTATTCAGGGCTCAACTGTCATAATTCAACTCCACACTTTCCGCCATGCTGCTCTCTTTGTGTCCACCCACCCTCAGATGTATCATTGAGGTACACACACACACACACACACACACACACACACACACACACACACACACACACACACACACACACACACACCATGGTCCTGCTGCTGGAGGTCTGAGGTGGTGTTATACGATACCTGTGTCATAGGGATACTCTGAAGATGTGATCACTTGTGCTAAATGTGTCCCTACTCTAAGATTAATTGATACGTATTTAGAAACGCTTTGCCCTCTCTCACTGTGACTACTTTCAAAGGCCGCAGAGATGATTAGGAGGGGTTTTAAGAGTGTTTTTTAAGTTAATTATGTAGAAATCTTGTCAACTTGTCTCTAGAACCATGAAAACATCTTAGAAAAGTCGTGCAAATTTAAATGAAGCGTTTTGAAATAGTGAAAGTAGAGCACTGATGTGTTTGAGAATACGAGCCATTTAGTAAGGGCTCAGTGTTCTCTCTGTGGCGTGCCTGGTGTGTAGCTTACCTGAACAAATAAGCCTCAATAAGCTGAACACACCCTGCATATTGAACAAAGGCACATGTAAACCCTTAGTAGTGTATATTTATTACACTAATCAACAATGCCTTTTTTGCTGTTTTTGTTTCCTAGTCCTTTATTGTGTTGGTGGTCTTTTTAGGTGGAAATTTGGTTTGTTAGCATTTCTTTTAAAGTGCAATTTCTGTTTATGTGCTATACAGATTGATGATAGATTTACTGTTCTTTCAAGTTTGTTTTTTATTCATCTTCTTTATTTATGAAATGACCTGTACTTATTTTTGTACCGTTAATACAACAGTAATGACATTCAAAATTGTAAAAATGTGAACGAAATTGTGGTCAATAAACAGTCTAATTTAATCTGATCAGATGCCCACTGACTCATTGTTTTTATTCAAGAGCCTGTTTGACGTAGAGTTACTGATGTGCATGTATTTTGGAGGAAATATTAATCACGTTTCGTTGGATAGTATTAGAGGCAATTTAATATGAGGCATTAGCTATTATAATTCAATGCCTAATTTTTTTGATGTAGACACGTCAGTCATGCTGGATGTGTGGCGGGGACAAATCTTTCCTGATCTATGGTCATATATTACATTTGTTTATTTCATGAAAAATTATTCCTTCCAACAAATGACTGATGGAACCATTATGTCAATACTACTGCAGTATTGGCCATTACACATCACACACGTCCCGCCAAATGTAACACGTGTACTCATTCTGAAGATAGACCACCAAAACTTAGAGTGCATCAACATGTTATTTAAGCCCTATGAAGTTTCCCAGGAATTATAAGGAGGGAAGTGTGTTCGATTTCAAACTGAGACCAGAAACACTCGCGGCACTGTTGTGATCGTGGCACTTAAGTTTTTGCACCGTAGCGGGAAAGAGTGTCCTTGTGTTCATTTACATATCTTTATCAGGAACAGAAATAGAACGACTTGTTGTGAATATGAAGAGACAGTTGGGACTTCTAGTTTGTGTGTATGTGTGTGTGCATGTGCATTCGCCCTCGTTTGTGCTTACGAGAGAGAGAGAGAGAGAGAGAGAGAGAGAGAGAGAGAGAGAGAGAGAGAGAGAGAGAGAGAGAGAGAGAGAGAGAGAGAGAGAGAGACTCATAGACAAAGTCGCATGGACAGACCTACAGACAGACAAGCAGACAAACAGACAGACAGACAGACAGACGGACAGCTATTCACAGTTACAAATGAGATTGGATGTCAGGCATTTTATGGAGGGACGTTGCTTATCAAAGGGGATCCGGTGTATACTGTGGCTCCATACAAGTCTAATGGTGTTTTCATTGCGTCAACACTTTTCCAGTCGTGTTTTGGTCACTGAACCTGCAAGGGTGCGTCCCGCGTCACTTCCTGCGAGCTGCAGGCGAAAGTAAACGTCTGAATTTTGGTTTCTTAATTGTTATAAATAATTGCTGCTTTTACCAAGTATGTAAAAACTTAGTCTTTGCACATAGAAAAATATTTAATGAATAAAAGTAATTAAATTTTTTTAGAGATTCCAAACTATTTTCTCATATTGTGTCATGTCCCTTCGTGTCTCTTCATCTTTTTTTCTTCACGAGGTGCAGGTAATATTACTTATGGTTCTCGTGAAGAAATCTTTTATTTTAGTCCTTAGACTTATTAATTTCAATGAAAGGGATTTCCTTTGAACACGTGATATGTAATGCGGGACACGAATGCTCGATTAAAGGTGCTTGATTAGCGGTCACTGCTTTGTTCTCTGTAATTCAGATGTTACTGATGATCTCACTTCATTTTTAAGTTCGGCTAACCAATAACCTTGCCATTAATGAATTCACTCCCAGTTAACATGCAACCTGATAAAGGAAGATTTTGAATTTTCATGTGAGAATGTATATATCTTTTTCTGAAAAAAAATACGATTTCATTATGTAACACGTTACACCTTAAAGGAGACGGCAGTAATCTATTCTTTTCTGGTATTGTGGTTAGTTATGTGCATGACTGAAAAAAAGACAGCCTTGTTTGTCTGTCTGTATCTTCCGCCCTAAGAAATAGTGCTAGTACTGCAATTTTATCAATGTTTAGTAGTTTGTAAATTAAACTATTAAGTTCAAGAAGAACAATATTCATCTTAAAGAAGAACCATTGTGTATTGTCAAAATGTCATTTACAGTTCTTAGTAGCGAAGCATAGATAAAAAAAAAAGTCATATTTCACCGACTGATACATGATTTATACATTAATATTCTTTTTCTCTTACTTCTGATTAAATTGCCTTTAAAGTTATAGGAAAATTTTTAATGGCATCCTTTTATTTTTCCTGTACACGTCTGCACCTGTGTTGAAAAAAATGTTAACTCTTTTTCATAAATGGGATGTGTCCTTTACTTAAGCAGAAAATTACAAACTGTTTCACGTTTTCATTTAATTTTTGTTCCCACAATGATATTGGAGGCAACATGTAGTCGTAGAAATATTACACGAGTAATTCGTTTTCCCTGCTTTGTCTAATGTTTTGTGTCTCAATAATGGAAGTCTGACATTGTTTCAAAGCGGAATTGTGAGACTCCTTCGTGCAGCAGAACCAGTCCAATAGTGTACTAAACTTGATATTTCCTAATCCTTGAATTTGTGCAGCGCTACTATCAAGCTTAATTCAGTTACCACATAAAGATGACAGTACGATTGCAGGGAATATTTCCAGCATTGTGAAACTGCTCAATTATTCTCTCTAAACAACAACAAACAACCTACGAATCAGTGGATTGCTGTGATAGGAGAAAAAATTCCATTGACTTTATTTTGACTAATTTGCAGTATACGTTAATTCCCTGGAAGAAATAAATTGGCCTATGGGAAAAGTCCACCTTTTACATTGTGCGGAACATCAATTAAGTCAATGAAAATTTCATCCTCCCTTCAATTGTGTCAAAACTCATTACATGTTTCCATTGGATTCAGCCAACCCTCTGAATCCCTGTGTGTCCCTGTGTGTGTGTGTGTGTGTCCCTGTGTGTGTGTGTCCCTGTGTGTGTGTGTGTGTGTGTGTGTATGTGTGTGTGTGTGTGTGTGTACAAAGAGAGAGTGAGAGAGGGAGAGAGAGAGAGAGAGAGAGAGAGAGAGAGAGAGAGAGAGAGAGAGAGAGAGAGAGAGAGAGAGAGAGAGAGAGAGAGAGAGAGAGAGAGAGAGAGAGAGAGAGAGAGAGAGAGAGAGAGAGAGAGAGAGAGAGAGAGATGAAGGAAAAACTTCCAGCATCCATATGGACAGGTAACACACCTATACCTGCTCGGCTATAATCGAAAATAGAACCGTTAGCGTCGTAACAGAGAAGAAAAAACGACAATGTAAATACCGAACTTCAGAAATTCCCCTAAAAAAAGGGTACTCTTTCATATACGCGTCAATGTGCCCGAAGTACGAACATTTAAGGAAAAACTAAAACGTGCCAATACTATTTTGACTACCGCCGCACCTAAAACATTATATTTCCTTAACACGTACATTATGCAAAAATATGACGCTCACATTCCCTTTATTTCCCACCAGACAAAAGGGGGAAAAAAGGGAGGGGAAAAAGAAGAGGAAGGGAAAAAAAAAGAAACCCTTCCTCACAACAGCTGCCTCTGATAACGTACACTTTTTTCCCTCCTTTTTTTATTTTTTTTAAGGAAATGACAGGAGATGTTTGGTGTGCAGTGAAAGCAAGGTATTGTCTTCACCACAATGCGAGGAGCTGGTGCCAGATGGACGTCCTCTGCTCTGGATTCTTGTGTAGGCGAGTTTTGACGTGTTTTTTGGGGGTTGGGGGTTGGGGGGGAGAGGGGGGGAGGTATTATGTGGTGTTGATTGATAACGCTCCTTTGTCTGTCTGTCTGTCTGTCTGTTTGTTTGTGTGTGTGTGTGTGTCTCTCTCTCTCTCTCTCTCTCTCTCTCTCTCTCTCTCTCTCTCTCTCTCTCTCTCTCTCTCTCTCTCTCCAAGAAATATAAAAAATGTAAAGCAAAAGAAAACAATTGTATTATTAAAAAGAAAAACAGTCACAACAACTATTTTTACAACAACAACAACAACACCAACCACTACTACTACTACTACTACTACTACTACTACTACTACTACTACTACTACTACTACTTACTACTACTACTACTACTACCTGTTTGTTCTTCACTCCCTGTGTTCTCGTAGTCCTTCAGAGATCGCTGGTTTTGATGACGTTACCGCCGAACCGTGATTTTGTCCTTCCTTCCTTCATCAAAAAGCCGCCGCGCTGAAAGAAGCCATCTCGCTTTCATTCCGCCTCTGCTCGTCAAACAGCAAGACTTGGCCAAAAAAAATGAGTGCACCATGTGAGCGTCTTATGCACTGAAAACCTCGACATTTTAGAGTAAACATGTAGTGCTTACTTTCACACGTTCTAAGAGATGCAATGTGGGATTTTTTTTGTTTATTTTTTTCGTGTGATTGTTGTTATTTTATTTTATTTATTTTTTTTGTACTGCAACATTCCTCACTCATGGAATACTGGTGGAGGAAAGGATAAGTAGAGTGTTGACGGATTTGCAGTTCTCGAAAGTGTTATGAAAGGTGTGCAAAGGACAATGAACGACCTTTACTGGAATTTCTTTAGTTTCAGATGAATTCATGAAAAATTCTACGGATTGATCTTTTTTTCACATTTTGATATGAAGTGCTATGTCCTTGTAAAAAGATAAGGATAATTATTACAAAAGAAAACGACATTCCTTTATTCCCTTACATCCCTTAAATGGTTGTTTTCATTATTATTATTATTATTATTATTATTATTATTATTATTATTATTATTATTATTACTACTATCATCATCATCATCATCATCATCATCATCATCATCATCATCATCATTCAAGATCTTAGGCTTAACACAAGAAGAGGGACGGAAAATTAGTCCCTCCGTGCACGATGGCTGAAAATAGAAAGGAAAAGAAACATAACTGGCTTTAGATTTCCATCAGCTGAAATATGTATCCCGTAAAAAAATCTCCTTTGATAATGCCGGCTTTTATTAAATTTCTCGGAATTAGCAGTGTGAATTTGAAAACAGTTTCGCCTTTTTTTTTTTTTTTTTCATCTGGCACACTTGTCATTCAGGAGAGAGAGAGAGAGAGAGAGAGAGAGAGAGAGAGAGAGAGAGAGAGAGAGAGGGAGAGGGAGAGGGAGAGGGGGGGGGATAAGGAGGTTTCAACGGTTGCCTGAATCCTCTTGACACATTGTGACGTGGGCAAGGATACATTGCTCTCGTTACTATGCTCCCTTGGACATAAACCAAACGTTGCCTCCCCTCTCTTCCTTCCTTCCTCCTTCCCTCGTCCCTCCCTGCTTCCCTTCCTCCCTTCCTCTCCCTCTCTCTCCCTCTCTCCTTCCTCTGTTTCCTTTTTTCAATCCTCATCCTTTTTTTTAGTCCCTCCCTCCTCCCTCCCCTATGCTATAGAAAACGAAGCACAGCATTCTGGTCCCTGTTTATTTTTATTTTTTTTTATTCTTGGGTACTTTTTTTATTTCAGCATTATTCTACTACTACTACTACTACTACTACTACTACTACTACTACTACTACTACTACTACTACTACTACGCTATTACACCCACAAACACAACCACCAGTGTTGCTAATCTTTTCGTCCCCTTTCTTCCCTTCATTCCCTGATTTTATACGCCTCTCAGTGACCGCCACACCCTGAATGACGCCCCCCTGAACCTGCGAACCCTCCTCTTTCAGCCTCCACACACGACCCCCTCCACTCACTTTTCTCAATCTGATGTCTTTTATTGTCATTTTCCTTCCTAACTTGCTGCACTGCTCATTTCCTTCCCTCCTTTCTTCTTCTTCCTCCCACACTCCGTCTCTCTCTCCTCTCTCTCTCTCACTCCCTTTACCGTAACTCCTTTCCGTAATAGCATCGTCCCCAAGACCTGCCCTGAGTCTTGTTGATATATTTTCATGTTTCTATTGGTTTCTCCGCCGTATCAGGGAAGGAAGAGTCGCGGGGTTATGGTGGTTGTCATGCAGAGCTCCTAAATCCATAGAAATGTTCTTGTATTAATGATTTCACGTTTAAAAACAGGTAAATTAAGTGTGATATTTGCCAAGCAGGAAGTAGGAAGATTAATGGATGCACAGGCAGGAGAAGGTCGCCCAGAATTCCTGAGAACAAATGTTACAGGCTAAACGTCGAAGGTGTTGATTAATTGATTAAATTTCGGTAGAGTTGGATCTGACGAGAGAGAAAATAGTGAAAAAAAAGTTTACTGTTCTGTGGCATTACGATGAATTAGATCAGTGTGTTTACTGAGTGTTATTAAGTTTTTTGTTAGTATGTTTTTTTTGCTTATAGAAAGTTTGTAGCATTTACTGAAGTTACCTGGAGAGTGAGCAGCAGCTTGCAGAAGTGTAACATTTATTTATATAACTTGACCTTTGAGAAAAGAGTGAAAAGTGTTTACAGCAAGACGGAACTCCCAACGAAATGTTCACAGTAGTAATCATGCCATCCTCAGTGTACAACTTGTTAACCATAATTATCATTTTCAATAACACATTCAATGGGGACAAATCCAGGAAAAGTGAAAAAAACCTTATACTTTTTAACACAAACTCTGCTAAAACATTGCCTTTGTGGACGTTAATGAAGGTAGTATTGGTGTACTCAAAACACCCGGGTACACTGCTGCTGCTGCTGCTGCTGCTGCGAACCGGAACAAAGCCACAGCGCCACTAGTGTCAAGACGTATGGTGCGTCGGGGAGTGTAGGAAACAAGACAGCCGTGCTCGCCGTGTTATGGTAATCGGCTCCTCCATCCTGAGATAGCACTGCAGAGGTGCCTCATCTCTCCGCGAGGAAATCGCTTTAGTACCATATTCTTTATCTATCACGTGCTTTATGTTCCTCTTTACCATGCCAGCAAGATAAACCCAGCCTGCTTAGCGCCTCTCACCCTCTCACCCCCTCACCCTCTCACCCTCTCTCTCGTGCAACAGCTTGGCACTTACTCTCCCATTCATCCTCCCACACCACCATCATCTGCACTTTTATATACTTGAATCCCTTCCGTGCAACAGCCGGGCACTCGCTCTTCCCATTCACACCTCCTCCCGCCACCCCTCACTCCCCCGTCTTGTGCACCTTTATATACCTCAATCCCTCCTCAGTAGCCCCGCAAAAGCGATGGCTTATCCTGCTTGAATATTCCTTTCTTAGCCTCCATTCTTTACGCCTCATCGTTTTCCACCGGAGGCCAATGTTGGTAGTCCTTATGCTCCTCCTCCTCTTCCTCCTCCTCCTCCTCCAGTCATACCTAGATAAGGGTCTAAGTGAGGGCTGAGGGAGTACGGCCTACCACTTCACCTCCGATGCTTTACAATATTTACTGATACTTTTCACGAGATTTACTGCATAACCAGAGCATCCCATTTGCATATAAATCGCTCCTCGCCGAGAGAGAGTGGGGAGATATATCCAGGTATTCCTTACGTAGAGGGCAAGATAGACAGAGAGAGAGAGAGAGAGAGAGAGAGAGAGAGAGAGAGAGAGAGAGAGAGAGAGAGAGAGAGAGAGAGAGAGAGACTCGACAAATTAGCCTGCAACAATTCGTAAGTTAGTCATGTAATTTGCCTCAGTTTTTGGGACTCAGTTAATGGAATACCTTTGTGTTTTTCGAGCTTATCATGAGGCGAAAGGTTTTATCCTGCGAAGAGATTGTCGTACATCGCTATTATCTTTCACATTAGCGTACGTGAAGAATGATTAGTCGGACTCTCTCTCTCTCTCTCTCTCTCTCTCTCTCTCTCTCTCTCTCTCTCTCTCTCTCTCTCGCTCTCACTCTCCACAGTATTCAGTTCAGTATTTCTCTCCACCAGTCAGCCTTTCCCCTCATCAGTAACACCTCCATAATCTCCCGTCAAGATGAACCCTCGCCTCGCCATTCTTTGCTATGGAAATCTCACCTCATGCCTCGTGTTGGAATGACGTTGAGTTACCATCAGCTGCGCCCGTCATCACTTCTTTTTTTTCTTCCCCCACAATTTTATCCTTATTTTTTCTTCTTTGTACGGCTTCACAATTCAGAGTGGGTGCGGTACGTCCACCGAAGCTTTCCTCACCTGAATACATTGGGGTTCGTATTCCACTTCTTCCACGGGCCCACAATTTCAAAAAGCGCAAGGCCACCTCTGCCAATCAAGCTCTACACACACACATACACACGTACACACACACACACACGCGTATCCTGCTTCGCTTGTTATATAGACGCTACATGTACAGGCATAATAAGTGTGGGTTCCCCTGCTTTTTACTTTTTTTCCTCCCCTTCCATTCTTTCACTCCTGGTTTTCTCTCGTCGCTGTTTCTTTTTTCTGATCGTTGCTTTTCACGCTGTATCCCGTTCATCCTCCCCTGCAGGAATCCCACGGGTGGCCACAGCAGGGAGGAAGAGGGTGTATGGAGGCAGCAGAGCAAGCGTTCTCTCTCTCTCTCTCTCTCTCTCTCTCTCTCTCTCTCTCTCTCTCTCTCTCTCTCTCTCTCTCTCTCTCTCTCTCTCTCTCTCTCTCCGCGCCTGCCACTGTCACGGGGGGTTCTCTTTTTATTTACATTATTTCTTGCTCTTTTTTTATTGTGTGTGAGGGAAGCACAGAAGTTTTCGTATTTCCTGACATCATGTTGAGCTACTTTTGATAGCAAGCATACGTGTGGGTGTTTAGTAAAAGTGTGTGTGTGTGTGTGTGTGTGTGTGCGTGTGTGTGTGTGTGTGTGCGTGTGTGTGTGTGTGTGTGTGTGTGTGAGTGTGTGTGTG
>CM035204.1:12592238-12596705 GCA_020233015.1 Callinectes sapidus
TTACCACTGCACACCTCTATCCTGACGGTGAGTGCACGCCATCCCTGCTCCTCACGTGTCTTGCCTTTGTAGTAAACATGGAACGTTTTGTAACACTGGATCTGAGAATACAATTACAGCAATACCGTCGTCCATTCATGTAATATTGTGTTGTCTGTACTCTAACACACACACACACACACACACACACACACACACACACACACACACACAAACAAACAAACAAAAAAGAATATATATATATATATATATATATATATATATAGATTATATATATATTATATATATATATATATCTATATAATATATATATATATTACTTCGCTCTCCTCTCTCTCTCTCTCTCTCTCTCTCTCTCTCTCTCTCTCTCTCTCTCTCTCTCTCTCTCTCTACATACGGGGAATGGGTGTCCCAGCGAAGTGCTTCAGACTGGTACACTGTACAGTATTCCACGTGAATGGTTCAGTGATGCATGTGGCGGATGAATCTCTGACGCACGGGATTCTGGCCGCACCGCCACCGCCACCGCGTGAACGATCTCAACAAATTTCATCGATCTCGGCTCTCTCGATATATATATATATATATATATATATATATATATATATATATATATATATATATATATATATATATATATATATATACACACACACACACACATACACAAAACATAGACATTTTATAATGTCACTGTGCGTTGTTTCTGGTCCAGCTTTTCTTTAACTGAACAGGTCCGTGATCGAGTACGTGTGGTTTTTTTTTTTTTTTCTTTTATCCCAGAACTGTCTATTCCTGAAGAAACGTTTCTGAACAGTTAATGCACGCGTTACCCTTGCCCTTTCTCGTGCGGCAGCTCCAGTCTCACATTTAAGACTTTACACACACACACACACACACACACACACACACACACACACACACACACACACACACACACACACACACCTTTCCAGTACGTGAATTCTCCGTGTGTGCACACCTGTAATTGTTGGTGCTGGCAGGTGAGTGTGGAGGGCGCGGCGCCACAGGAGTTGGCACAGATGCAGTACCATCTCAGTGACACGGAAAACTTTGGTGTTGACGAGGCTGGAGTCATCTATAACCTGCGCCGCCTGGACCACGAGACCTCTGGGGGCCGCTACACGGTGCAGGTCACGGCCGAGCAACGAGGTGAGTGGAGGTGGGCAGGGCTGGCAGCAGGTGTGTGTGTGTGTGTGTGTGTGTGTGGTGTGAGGGATTGAGGGCTTGGTAGGGTGAAGGGTGGGAAGTGGTGACTCAGACTGTATGAATCTGAAGATGGACAGAGCAGGGGCAGACTTAATGATTTTCTTGCTGTATACTGATATCTTATCTCACTCATTTCCTAATGTTTATATTTATACATATATTTACTATGAGTGTGCACCATAAATGTGCCTATCATCTATTACATGTAGATATATTCTATTTGATTATCTTTTTTTCATCGTCTTGCACTTTCCAAAACAGGAGGCGGCCGTCGGTGGCCAAGACCTGCTGCTGCCGTCATTGTCCAGGTGCAAGACTCCCCTGAGACTCCCACCTTCGACTCTAGCCACTACCACTTCACCATATCAGAATATGCACGGAAAGGTGAGACTCGTGGCGATACCACTCACACTAAAAAGGAAACAAGAGGTTTTCTTCATATCTGCCAGTGCATTATCACTTAAATGACACAAATATACCTCCGTCCATGAATTGAATCTCATCATTTGTGTAAGATTATTCTTAATTGGATGTTCTAAATGGAGACGAACCTATTAGAATGAATAGGAATGTATCAAATATCAAAAACTTGTTATTGTTCATGCCAGGCAGCTACGTGGGCCGTGTGAGGGCCAGTGACGACGATGGCGACCTTGACCACTACTTCCTGGACGGCGCCGACCCGGCCAACGCGGTGAGGAGGAGGAAGAGGAGGAGGAGGAGGAGGAGGAGGAGGAGGAGGAGGAGGAGGAGGAGGAGGAGGAGGAGGAGGAGGAGGAGGAGGAGGAGGAGAAAAAAAAGAGAAACAGGAAGAGAAAATGAAGACATTGGGTAGTGTAGACAGGACAAAGTATTATGGAGGAGAAAGAAATTTCAAGGAGCTAGAAAATATAGGGTTTTGGCAACTAGAATGGAAAATGACAGTTTTGTATTGTTACTAAGTATTAGTTTCCTTAGCAATGAATATTTGTAGTACTTCCCCTACTTGGTAGAGAAAGACATCGCTTCCTTAACAATGGTGAACTCTTGAACAGTTCTCGATGGACCCTGCCTCTGGTGTGGTGACGCTGAGCCAACCCCCGGACGGCTCTCGCTGGGAGTATAACTTTCAAGCTGGAGCCTCTGACCGGCATGGCCACGTGGCGCTGGTGCCCGTCACTGTCTACATCCTAGGTGAATGTACCGCCGCCGCCCTGTGCTCGCTGTCCTCCTCGGTGGTGGTTATCTTGCATGTCTCTCTAGTGGCTCGCGATTTATTGTTATGACAGCATAGGTGTATTTATATGATATATGACTATTTGTGAAATTATGAAAACTGTGAACTAGATTTAGTTTTTCTGAACTTGGGTAACATTTTAAAGCAGAGTGTTGCAATCATGACATGAAGATTACATAAAAGTATGCATCTCGTGCCTTTTATCTATTATTACTACTAACTTTTTGTTACCGTTTCCTCTTGCAGCCAGCAACCCATCATACGGTGAGTGATGCACAGCAGTGTGTGTGTGTGTGTGTGTGTGTGTGTGTGTGTGTGTGTGTGTGTGTGTGCGTGTGCGTGTAATGAATTATTACAGTTGTGGAACGTCATAACAATGATAAAACCCAACCCATTAATTGAGAGGACAAGCGGCTTTCATCTTTCACGACTATCACGGGAGAGGTTTCCCTAATTCATACAAGTTCATAAAAATGTGTGAATGTTGTATGGATCTTGTAAATCTTGTAGGCCACAGTTGTTGAGCACCTAAAAAAAACATTATTTTTGAGCTAGTTGGTAATATTATATAGCAGGATATCGTTTCAATATGAATATACTTCGAGTTTTCCATGATAGACGTGCACACTTGAAGTTCTCAGGAAAGACACCAGATATCAAAATGTTCCCCCATTTTTCTTTCATTGGTATTATATATTGAAAGGAATTAAATGATGAGGTGAAATGTTTGTTTGAAGGATAGATAATTTGTCTTCAGAACATTGAGGTAATTCATCTGTAGCCCGACAACTGATAGATTTCGAGATAGAATGTATGTATGTACTACAGACTCATACATTCCTCCTTATCACCACCAGGCATTGGTCCATATTAACACACTCCCTTCCTTCCACGCTGCCTCAGCTCGTCTCGTCTCGGGTAAGAATAATTTAGTGTCTGACTTGCGCTGTCAGTCCAGCAAATGTTAGACGTTGCATGCTGCCTGTGTTGTATGTTTAATGTGTGTGTGTGTGTGTGTGTGTGTGTGTGTGTGTGTGTGTGTGTGTGTGTGTGTCTACGCACTCACACAAAGAGAATAATGTATTGCTTGATTGTTTTGTTTGTTTGTTTGTTTGATTTGTTTTTGTATAATCCTCCTGCAGACGACAACCAGCACAGTCCCGTGTTCCCCGAGTGTCAGTCTTACAACGACATTCACGTGACGGAGAACGTGACGGCCGGCAGTCCCGTCTTGCTGGTGAGACAGAGAGAGAGAGAGAGAGAGAGAGAGAGAGAGAGAGAGAGAGAGAGAGAGAGAGAGAGAGAGAGAGAGAGAGAGAGAGAGAGAGAGAGGATTGAAGTAATAAGTCACGACAACTTTTCACGAAATTTTACATGACTTCCACTTCCAGTGGATGTGTGTGTGTGTGTGTGTGTGTGTGTGTGTGTGTGTGTGTGTGTGTGTGTGTGTGTGTGTGTGTGCGTGTGCGTGCAAGGTATCGTGTAGCGACGTCGATCGATAGTCACATTCTCTGCCGCACAATTATAGGTTGTTGATGGAAATCCTGGAAGTCAAGGGACCATTCAATAAAACATTGCGAGACTGAACCCTAATTAAACCCTACGAATGGTGTGCGGCTTAAGGTGGGGAGAGGGAGGGAGGATATGGAGGAGGCATGTCAGTAGCTCGTGAGATATAATAATGTACTGTTTCCGCCCGACAACAAGTGTTTTAAATCATTTTGCCCCCTCGTGGGTGCAGCCATTAGTGGAGGAGCCTTGATGACTCGCACGTGCCGCCCCTGGTGTTACTATAGGCGAGGCGCTGGCTCCTGACGGCCGGCTATGTAGTCACGGAGAAAATTAGAAGGTTCAGTCCTCCTCCTCCCCTTCCTCACGCCAACCTCGCCTGACCCCAGCATAATCACACACCATTGCATGACACCCCTGCGCCCGTCAGTGGCTGCTTTGCATGACAGTAAAAAGTTGAGGGTGGGGTGAGGAGCAGGTCCCCTCTCCCCTCCCCCCAAAAAAACATCAGT
>CM035204.1:12603546-12632902 GCA_020233015.1 Callinectes sapidus
GAGAGAGAAAACATGAGTAATACGTGTAGAAACATTTTTAGTAATTCTCTTTCCTGTTGATGATTATATAAAACTGATTTGCTCGAGGGATCATCCTCTCCAGGAATGTGTGTGTGTGTGTGTGTGTGTGTGTGTGTGTGTGTGTGTGTGTGTGTGTGTGTGTGTGTGTGTGTGCGAGTGATGTGATGTGTATTTTTGTAATTTTATGCCAAGTACATTGCTTCGTTCGGGACGGAGAGTAGAGTACAGCTTCACCAATTAGTGTTAGGAACCTGTTGTACGATGTTAGAATACTGCTCCATAATACCTCTGTTCTACTACTACTACTACTGTTACTACTACTACTACTGTTACTACTACTACTACTACTACTACTACTACTACTACTACTACTACTACTACTACTACTACTGTTAATTATCTATGGAAGATCTCTGCACTGGACCCCGACCTGCCCCCGTCAGTCAACCAGAACATCCGGTACTACCTTTCCCCAGACGAGCAGAGGAACTTCACCATCGATAGTCGCTCCGGTCAACTCTCCATTCGAGGGGTGAGAGAGAGAGAGAGAGAGAGAGAGAGAGAGAGAGAGAGAGAGAGAGAGAGAGAGAGAGAGAGAGAGTGAGAGTGAGAGTGAGAGTGAGTGAGAGAGAGACTGATTTTGTAACTTATTTTTATTGGCCTTACGAGTGCACGAAAGTTGGAGAGAGAGAGATTTACCACCACTAGTTTTTCAACGGTTCATCACAGCTACTGAATCACCACACTACTGCTTCAATTACTTAATGGATGAGTCTTTTAGTCTGGTATTTCTCTCGCTATCAACTGCTGCTTCATATTTACGTATATTAGATTTGTTTCATGGCCTTGTTTTATTCTCTTAGTTTAAATGATATACATAAACAGATAAACAATGCTGTAATTACAAAGACCATTATGTCTGCAGGTGCTTACGTCTTTTGTATTGTATTTTCTCTGTGTGAACCTGTATTATCCTTGATCTTTTCCCCCATCATCCCTTCCTTCCTCTTGTTACACCTCCACCTCCTCGTCCTCCTCCTCCTCCTCCTCCTCCTCTTCTTCCTGACCTTCATTCACACATTTTCCCACCTCGCATTCTTTTGTCACCTTTTTCACCCTCTTTGTTTCTCATGCCCTTGTCCTCTCCACCATTCTCCTCACTCCCATCATTACTCACGCTTCCGGCACTCGACCTTTTACTTTTCACACCACCCCTCTCCCCGACCTTCCTTTTATTCCCCCGCTGCTTGTCCTCCCTCAGTGTCTGGACAGGGAGGCGGCCGTGCGTGGTACCATGACGCTGTACCCTCGAGCTAATGACGAGGAAGGCAAAGGACACGACGCTGATCCCGCCACTGTGCAAGTCACCATTCTGGACCTCAACGACAACTACCCTCACATCATTAAGCCGGTGAGTGAAGGGAGAGCCAGCGCTTGTTAACTACTGCTACATTTGCTCATCTGGCCACTTGAGGGTCACGTCACTGGAACAACTGTTTAATGAGTCTCTAGCATGTCGTTGTTCTCTCTCTCCGTCTATATCGGTTGGTTTTTTTCGTGTTTATTGTAGTTTTCTTCTGTTGAGCTTCTGGTAACAAGTAGCCCCGTGTTGTTTGCATTGGGTTTCCTGCTGGTAACGTTTACTTCAGTTTATCCCTTACCTAATACCGTCGCTAAAATAGACAAATTCCAATTCCATTTTACCAATGTGAAAATGAAAAAAAGAAAAAAAAAAGTTTAGTTGCCATTCACCAAATTGAAGCGCCGGAAAAGTTTTGTTATTTTTTAGGAGAAAATTCATGTGGAACAACTCCATATCCACAAACGTTATTTTTTTGTCCCTTTCCTCTGCTTTCCCGTGTTATTACCACAGATTTCAATAACTGCCTCTATATGTTTACCAAGTGATGCCTGTACAGCAGAGTCGTGTTAACAGCCATTCGTGCTTAAAGACTGGACGCCACATTGGTATCATTAACAGCAGCAGACACTTCTTCCACTGCTGCAAACTAACACGTTGGAACACTCTTAAATCGTGCCAATAATTCTCCTTGCAATGCTCTCTTGTCACCCGAAGTTACATTGTGGGACATCGTATACTAGGTAAGTGTGTATGCAGACTCCTTACACTGCGTAGGTGTCTTGGTATATTCAATGCAGGTGCAATAGTCTCCACAGCTGCAGCCCTACGGATTTCAATCTCGTCTTTATGGTTACAGGGGTGATTGTGTGATTGAAGTAGTTTGACAACAACAAAAACTGGGGATATAGCGTGGAGTGATAGCCATTCCCTGTGCTCGCTATCACTGACTGCAGTGGTAATTTTACCAATTGAGGTTCCATGAGCATGGTAATATTGTAACTGATGGCTGCCCTTGTCACAGATTGGCCACTGTATTACAATGTTTGTTTAAAACGTGCGAAAAATAACTTTATTCCTATCGTAGCCAATATTTGAGATAATGGCTTGCAAATACTCGAACATTTTAGGAAAGATTAAAGGTCATTCACTTGATATAACTCGATGAAATTAACATGGAGTTAGATGTACACTAACACAAGCGCACCAACATTCTCAAGGTTATAGAGGGTTTCAAGAAAACATTGCTGCTACCTACAGTGGAAGGTAGCAGACTGCCAGTTGTCTACGGCCTCACAAGTAAAAAGCTTTGATTTTTCCAATGAAGGAAGTGGATGCATCGAAGCTGGAGTGGAGCCATGACAACTATGATGACCAGATACAGTGAAGGCAAAACATTCACCAAACTTGATTGAATTAATCCAATAATATTCAAATTACGGATGTTTAAATCCGTATATTGTGGTATTAGAAATAATAACCAGTGAAACAGTGTTTAAATATTCCATAGGAACATTTCTTAAAAAAAGGAAGCAAGATAGTTTCCTATGCTACAACTTGTGCAATCATTTGACGAATTTTCAGTAGATAAATGCAGGAAAACTGATTCCCTGAGGAAATCATGGCAAACAAAAAGAAAAAAGAGAATCGTACAATAGCAAAAACTTTCGCACTTTATATTTCGGTGATTGGCTCAGTTTTTGTCTGAAAATAATCGAGGGTAATCTAATTTAGAGTGACATTATTAGTTCCCATTTGCACCTCCCGCCCAGTGTATTGCGCTCCACTATTCAACACAGCTATTTTTCGTTGCAACATTTTTATCGTATATGTGATCGCGTAAAGCTGATAATGAAAAGCCACGTTTTGTACATTTTTGTTTAAAAACTTGAAGCATTTTATCCCTTTATTGAGAGCAGATTGGAAACTCCAGGTTTGAAGGTGTATCGAAATTCAATAAAACTGGCAGGGTTGAACTAGTCCTGATAGTCGTGACGGAGCTGAGCCATGGCCAGTATTTCTCTCCTACAATTGCCGCGTACCGTGGCTACCGCTGCAAACTACATGTAAATAAATAGAACGAGAGTGGATGGACTAGAAATAGGTGGTCTAGATGTAAAGTGTTGAGACGAGCTGGAGTAACCAGCGGACAGCGCGCTCAGCGACAAGCATGTGTCAGGCGTGTCAGTTAATGTCGTCCACAACCAATGAAAGGGCGGACACGCCGGCCAGCGCCAGCAGATTGCTAACGTGGTGCCTATCACACTAAGAAAATCATTGTGTAGCATATATATGGTTGTGAATACGTAAAAGAAAAAAGTGTAAAAAGCTAAATTGGAGAGATGATTGGCAATTTCATGGCTTTACTGCTTGCCTCAAGCCACCAAGTACCGTATGTTTAATCCACTTAACGCAGAGACGAATGTTTTTATAGCCTGTCGGACAGATGTGCCCCATTACGGGCATGCACGCCTGCCTATCGAGCTCGTTCGTCTGGCTATCATCTTTAAGGTGATGTGGCAGTAAGATCTCGCTTCGCCTGATCTCTTTGGGACGTGACCTGTAGCCAAGTAGACTCCAGTTTTAGTTCATCATTGCCTTGCAACACAACGCAATACTGCACAACATAACACAGAGCAGCGAACTCCCTTGGCTAAGGCTGCTTGGGCAGGTACGAGGACGTGAAGAAAACCAGGCTGGAAGTAATAAATGTATGTACTATTACTACTACTAATAATAATGATAATGATGTTGATAATAATAATAGTGATGATAATAATAATAATTCATTCGAAAGAACTGAAAGAAGAGTAAAAAGAAAAAAGCAGTCTGCTAGGCCATGCGTGGAAAGACAGGCACTTGACGCCTGGCCAGCCGCAAAACTAAGAATCGTCCACTATTGTATACCACTCGGATGAGAAGAGTGAGTGACCCGTGAAATGGACGTGCAAACGGAATGAATTGAAATCCTGTTAAGATCGTTGTGGAAAGATTAAATTATTCATGTTACCGCTCAACGTTTTAATGAATTCAAGTGTTAAATAAGTAAAAGAATATTTATATTTTAAAATGTGTGCGTGTCCGTGTATGTGTCCTTGTGCATGTGCGTGTGCGTGCGTGTTTGTATTTGTGCTAGGGATTTTTATTACTTTAACGTGACGGAGTTCTTAATTTGGGACACACACACACACACACACACACACACACACACACACACACACACACACACACACACACACACACACACACACACACACACACACACACACACACACACACACACACACACACACACACACAGGTGCTTTATACATTGCGTAATATGAGGGCCTGAATGGAGGATTAATCAGCGTACAGAGGGCCGCAGTGGTACAGCAGGTAAGCAGTGATCACGCCAGCGCACTCACCCACTGGTCTCGGCTGTGAAGCACACGGTTGGTCATGGGTGAAGATATTATTAATGGAAAAGCCTTGGGAATTACCTCGTCCAGCTGATGATGTGACTAGTATTATGCGCACACACCACTCTAAATACATCTACTTTAAATAAACGATAGATATTATTATTATTATTATTGTTATTATTATTATTATTATTATTATTATTATTATTATTATTATTATTATTATTATTATTATTATTATTAATTTCATATGCATTTTTCGAGACAAAACGTCGTAAGAGAACAGAAAATTCCTGAGTTTAGCTGCTCTGAAATGGATGCGTGATAGGAGTACAGAATCTTATAAATTTGTTGTTGTTGGGAATTAACAGAAAATAATAAGTACAGTTGAACATGCATATAACGTGCAAAACGCATAAAGATTAGTATTACGTAACGAAACTAAACCCCCACTAACACACTATTACAATGATAACTGATTTGAAATGAAAAGGATGTGGGAGAAAAGTCCAATTAATTTATTGCTATTGCACGATTGAAGTAATGAGAAAAATGGTTCAAAGTAAAACAAATCATAAAACCAAAAATACACTGATAATGCATTATAACTAGTAGTACGGAGGTATTATAGAAGGTCGACCAGTTAGTACTTCAAATGTTATAAAAGGTGAGAAAATTAGTACTGATGCTTTTGGAAGTCAGAGGACAGTCATATGATCAAAGCACTTCCTTGTCAGAATGTTGAAATGTTGGTAAATATTCTGGAGGAGAAGAGACACGATCTAAACCCGTGACTGGCAGACTGATAAAATACGACTGGCTGAACAGTGCTGTACCTCATAGCAATATCCTTCAACGCCCCCTCCCCCTTCTCTCTCTCTCTCTCTCTCTCTCTCTCTCTCTCTCTCTCTCTCTCTCTCTCTCTCTCTCTCTCTCTCTCTCTCTCTCTCTCTCTCTCTCTCTCTCTCTCCAGTAAGTTATATGTGAAGACTGATTACCTGTTGAATGTGTGAAAAATAACCGGCTCATTAAGTAAGCATCAGGCAGTGTTGGGTTCAGGGAAGCAGGAGTATGAAAGGCAGCAAAAATATATACTCATTACTGCCTCATTAACTTACACTTGTCGCTCTTAACTCTTCAAAGGCCACGTAAAGGAGGATATTCGAACCCCCCAAATGTAGGTATTGCTGAATAAAGACTCGTAAGGCAATCAGTCATGCCATTTAGCTAAGTATAGTCAAGAGTTAATGTTCAGATATTGTGTGTAGTGTACTGGGATGTTTTTTTTCATTATTATTATTTAGTTTCTCTTAGTAGACGACACCAAAGACACTGGCCACTGAAAGGTAAGGTAACAAGCCCACGTGTAGTGCGTAGTGGTGGTGACGATGTTCCTTCCCTCGTTTCTTTTCCTTTGTGTCTTGTGATGTGTCCATTTTGGTTAGAACATTTCACTTAGACCGTAATTGCGTATCATTACATGCTGGAAAACGTTGTCTTTTAAGTTGTTTCTCTGTGGTGACGTTCTTAAGAGTTTGGGAGAAAATGAAAAGGCTTTAATTGTGGTGCCTTTCTCTTGTCCGCGTGGTCAGTCGTAATTATCTTTAACTGTCTGTGATGGACTCCTTGACTGCGACTTGAATAAGGTCATGAAAGAGACTTGTAGAGCTTGTAAAGAAGGTCGTACCGAGTTTGTTGAAAATATTTTGGTATCAAGAACCTTCATAGGACTTTTCATTAGTTAGGTGTGTGTATTAATTATCAGTAGCTTATCACACTGGAGAGATATATGTTAATCACAAACTAGGACACGTGAAAGTATTTTGTATTCAGAATTTTGATGTAACACTTTACTAAAACGTTTTCTATGCATGCACTCACTCACTCACTCACTGTTGCATGAGTTTTACATAAGTTCCTGTTTTTGGAGGAAATTTTGGAGTGGAGTGACAATGTATACCGGCATATAAAATTTTCTTCTCACTCTTTCTGGTGTATTCATAAGGTCCATCTCATCTCCTTTCCTCCTGTCACTAACACCGGTACATTACGGCCTCAGATGTAATGCAGGTGGCACTTTGTAACTTTCTGAGAATTTCTAGAAAAATTCAAGAGATGCGAGGAGCAAGATGCGTCCTTTGAAATGTTAGTAATGTGACTCGGTTCATCTTCCACTCCCTGTTGACTCTGTCGCTGGATGTGCCCTGAAATCATCTTATATCCCCCCAACATCACTCTCAAACTTGTAATTGGAGAACTCGACACCCTATCCACAGTCGGAATTATCATTAGGTTTCCGCAACAAAATTGTCTGTCTGGAGTTGATACAGTGGAGAGCAAAATACCCGTACGTATTCTTACAAGAGTTTGGCCACCATCTGCGTCTCGTGTTTGCTTCCTCGTCTTGTTTAACATTAATGATATCAACGACAATTGACGCCTCCAGAAAAAAAACAATCTTTAAGGCAACTCACAATGTCACCTGATCATTCATGTCTGTTCATTGTCCTTCGATTCTTCATGAGCAAGAATGTCAATTATTACCGAGCGTCAAATGTTATTCCGTCTTTCATGAGCACACTTCTCTTAAATACGAACAGATTTACGCACACCTGGTTCTTCTGATCAAATCCATCTCCTTTAACAATCATCTCGTAGGACTGGTGAGCTCAATGGAAGAAGAGAGAGATTGCAGTTCGTGTATGGATCACGGTAGCTGTCCTGGTGAAGAGAGCACCATTCTCTGCCCAAGCTTTAGCCATGGGAGCTTCCTGGTGAAGTAATCCCTACTCTCTCTCCATCCTTCGGTCAATATTACTACCTGTGAGGGAGACATTCAATTTTGTTTATCTCAATCACTGGATCTTCTTGTCCAGCGATGTAACCTCTTTGTTCAAGCCTTGTAACTGCCTGATGTAGGAAGAATCTCCCTGTGTTCACTCCTTAGCTATGGCAGGTGATGAATGAAGCGACGCTCTTTATCAGTACAGACATTATTGTTGTCGAGTACTGCAGTTAATCTGTAGACACGGGTCGGCAGTGGAAGATTTTTAGTACTGCTTTACGAGTCTTTCATTATGATTTATTATCAGTTAACTAAAGACAAAGCTGTAGTGAGTGTTGTTACGCTCTTTAGAAATTCCATTGAGCAGCTGTAATTCATTTATTATGACTAATTTCTTAAGAGGATGGTGTAATTGACGTTATTGAGACTTTATTTGATTTCTTGAAGGCGAAATTATAAAATATCTGTCGGTAATTGTAAAAAAGTACGTATACCTTCTCGAACCTCCTTGGCTTGTGGGAAATCTCTCCTTGAACAGAACCAAAGTGGGTATCGGTCAGACGGTGAAGGGAAATAGAACCCTGAGCATGGTCACGTGTCATCAGGTGGTTGACGTGTGTCTGTATTTCTCCCTCAGCCTCAGAGCTACGCCAGGGTGATGGAGAACGTGGAGCCGCACCTGGTGGAGCCCGTGGTGATTGAACTGGGGGATGCTGACAGCGAGGAGCACGGGTGTCCCTGTTCCCTTGAGTTCCACACCTCTACCCCTGACCACATCAGGGATAAATTCACTCTCACGCCGCTGGGCAGGTAATGGAGGCACTTAAAGGATGGCAAGTGAGGGTATTACTGTGTGCTCGTGCGTGTGATTGCGTGCGCGTGTTGGTTGGTAGTGATGGTAGAGGTGAAGTTTGAAGTGTCCAGTTGATTTTAAGCGAATGGAATGTCTGAGGGTTGTTAAGGAATGGGAGGTCTCAGGAAGTAGTGTATAAGTATGGTGCAAGTACAGTTGTTGCTGGTTATGAGAAATTAATGCATGGGAGGAAGTCTACGAGTTTTTTTTTCGGGGGGTGGGGGGAATATTGATGCTTTTCTTTAATTTGAAGAATGATTCTCTCTCTCTCTCTCTCTCTCTCTCTCTCTCTCTCTCTCTCTCTCTCTCTCTCTCTCTCTCTCTCTCTCTCTCTCTCTCTCTCTCTCTCTCTCTCTCTCTCACACACCATCACCCTTTCCTTTCCTCGTTCTTCAGGTCCCGGTACCGCCTGAGTCCCGTGACAGTACTTGATAGAGAGCAGCAGAAGGTGTACCGTCTTGCCTTCACGACGCGGGATAACGCGGGGCGGGGCGGCGCTCGACATCTCACGCTGGAAGTGGGCGACGAGAACGATTCCCCGATGAGCGATGGGAATTCTAGTATCCGCGTGTACAACTTCCAGGTAAAGGTGACGCCCCAAGAGAGAGAGAGAGAGAGAGAGAGAGAGAGAGAGAGAGAGAGAGAGAGAGAGAGAGAGAGAGAGAGTGAGGGAAGGAGCGAGTGTGTGCTTGGTCGAGATTTATTGACTAGAACAAGTCTGGTTGATGAATAATGTGCAAGAGTGATGCTTGAGTTAGTGTAAAGGATGTTTTGAATGTATGGCTTTGCTTATGAGTATGAATGAATGAATGAATGTATGGCTTTGCTTTAAGAGTAATTTTTCTTTTATTTGTATCTTCTTTTGTATCTCGCACAAAATTTCTTTAGTTATTTCTTTTCCTTTCCCTGTGCTTATGTCTTGCTCTAACATTCTACCACTCATTCCTTCACTTACTTACCTCACACCCCTTACACACCTTACTTTAATCTACTCACCATCTTGTCACTCCTTACTCTACTACTTCACACTTTGCTACTTCTTCCTTCACACCTCTCACCATTGCGACTCATTACTCTACGTTACTCCACCACCTGTGTCACTCACCTTGATACTCCTTACTTTCTCTCACCCTGCCACTCCACAGATACCTTATATCACGTAAATTTTGCACTGCTGTCTCTCTAATTATTCCTTTTTTCGCTTCCTTTCCATCACCCCTTTCTCCCATCCTCGTCCCCCCCCCCTCCCCCCCACCAGGACCAGTTCCCGGCCATGGTGATTGGCTCAGTGCAGGTTACCGATGATGACGACCACGACCGCCAAGACAAGACCTTCCAAGTGGACGCCAGCACCTCCGAGGAAGTGGCCTCGCATTTCAAGGTGGACCTGTACACGGGGGACATCACCATGCGGAGGGGCACGCCGGCAGGCACGCACATCCTCCGCGTCAAGGTAAGTGAGAGAGAGAGAGAGAGAGAGAGAGAGAGAGAGAGAGAGAGAGAGAGAGAGAGAGAGAGAGAGAGAGAGAGAGAGACTTTAAACTTTTTTCTTTTGCGCATAGGCATTAAGACAATTAACTTAGTTACTGTCTTCAGCATGACATTAATTTTATACACTTTGTACCCCTTCTCCATCTTTATTTGTCTGGTTATCATCATTTTCCCTTTCTCTCCTCTCTCTCTCTCTCTCTCTCTCTCTCTCTCTCTCTCTCTCTCTCTCTCTCTCTCTCTCTCTCTCTCTCTCTCTCTCTCTCTCTCTCTCTCTCAATGAAATAGATTTCTGTGAGCACGAGCGCGCACGGCTACACACACACACACACACACACACACAGAGAGAGAGAGAGCCTAGTCCCCTCGTCCTCTCTCCCTTTCTCTCTCCCTCTCCCTCCCTCTCTCCCTCTCCCTCCCTCTCTCCCTCTCCCTCCCTCTCTCCCTCTCCCTCCCTCTCCCTCCCTCTCTCCCTCTCCCTCCCTCTCTCCCTCTCCCTCCCTCTCTCCCTACTCCTCCCTCTCTCCCTACTCCTCCCTCTCTACCCACTCCTCCCTCTCTACCCACTCCTCCCTCTCTCCCTACTCCTCCTCCCTCTTTCTTCCTCCCCAATACACATGGGTGGCTAAGCCTTCCTTCTGTTCACCTTAACAACAATATGGTCGATGGTTCCTTTTATGTAAGCTGGGCGGCCTTTTACCAGTGGAGGGACAGATGCGATAAGGCTTGATTGGCATTCCTTTATGATCAATGCAATAGACGCCAGTTGTTGTTGTTCTCCCCGCAGCCAGGAGCGTGAGGGTGTTGTGGGTGTTGACGACGGTGTTGTGGGGGAGAAGAAAGATAAAATGACGGATAGAAAAAAAAAGTTGCTGACCAATGTTGGAATACTAATAACATGCAAATTTGATTGTAAGAATTTTGAGTTTCCTTCTCTCTCTCTCTCTCTCTCTCTCTCTCTCTCTCTCTCTCTCTCTCTCTCTCTCTCTCTCTCTCTCTCTCTCTCTCTCTCATCACCAGGTGCACGACAACTTCCGCCGCGAAATGGCCATCGGAGAGACGACGATCAGTGTGGTGGCGCTGACGCAGGAGGCGGTGACGCACTCCGGCTCCCTGAGACTTGCCAACACCTCCGCCAAAGCCATGCTGCGCCGAGTGGAGGTGAGGCGCGGACAGGCAGGGCGGGACGCGAGGTAGGAGAAAGATGAGACGAGAGGAGCAGGGTGAGAAGGGGAAAGGAAAGGGCGGAGGTGAGGCAAACCCGGAGAAAGAGTGTTGTGTGGAAGGAGTTGTGAGAGGGACGAAGAAATTAATTGAGGAGTGAATTAAAGTTTGGGAAAACTTGGAGAGAATTTTGATGAGCGGCGAGAGTTACCGAGGCGAGTCTTGGGGAGAGTGTAGGGAGGGAGAGCGAGGAGTGCGAGGAAAGAAAGAGGAAAGGAAAGTAAAGGTAAGCAAAAACATAGTGGAAAAGTTTTTGGAATGATCATATTGTGCAAAGACGACTGGGGATTATCACCGAGTATGAAAAATGATATTTCTAGTTATAATATCAAGTAAAAAAAAAAGTTCAAGTAGAATTCAATGACAGGACAGTATTTGTGGTGAAAAGTTTATTAATACCAGTATACGGAAAAGGAAGAGCGGCAGAAACCTTTCCCATACACATCAACATAAGCATCTCCCTCATATCAGGTGTCCCCATTCCATCAGGTAACCCACCAACCTCCCACTGAGTCGCCGCACACCCTTCACCCTACGCCTCTCTCCTTTGGCAGGCGGGCGCTGAGGGAACCAGCCTTTACGAGCGCCTCAAGAAACAGATTGCCAGGATTCACCGGATCTCCGAGGCGCAGGTGGACGTCTTCTCGCTGCGGGACGCCCCAGGAAACGCGGGTGTCGACGTGCGGTACAATTGCCACAGCTCACCCTACTACACTGCCACGCGACTCAACGGTTTGCTGTTACGGAAGCGGCAGCAGGTGTGTTCCCTTTCATTGGGTGGGTGGTAGAAGGAGGAGGAGGTTGTGGTAGTGGCAGTATGAGGGAGAGGAGGGAGGTATGGCATCTAAAGGAAGGTAGAAGGGAACAAAAAAAGGCAGAAGGGGGAGGGGAGGAGAGTAAGGGCAGACCGAGGGGGCGTCAGCGGTGCACTGGAGGCGTGTTATCATCATTTGTTGGTGTTTGTTTTCGTTGATCGGTCCCGGAGTGTGTGTTGGAATGGTGGGGGCGGCGGCGGTGTGGTGTTTTGAGAGGCTGTGGCGGCAAGTGCGTGCAGGCCGCGAGTTCCCAAGTGTTGAATTTGTATAGATGTAGAGGACGGATGAATGCCGTACTACGTGAACTGTAGATTGCCTGCTCTTATGGAGAAACTGAGGGAGGCAGAGGCGTAGATGTTAGTGTGTGTGTATGAGAGAGAGAGAGAGAGAGAGAGAGAGAGAGAGAGAGAGAGAGAGAGAGAGAGAGAGAGAGAGAGAGAGAGAGAGAGAGAGAGAGAGAGAGAGAGAGAGAGAGAGAGAGAGCATAGGATTTTTTTGAATTAATTATTGGTAATCAGGTAAACAAAGTACTTAATGGCTATGGTAATTAGGCATTGAAGTCTCCAATAAAAATCAAAGATGTTTTCCTGTTACTTTTGCATGATCGTCTTTGAAAGTAAGAGGCTATTAAATCTAGCAACTCTTAGTGGTGATTTCTGCGAACAAAGAGCGGTCATAAAGTTCTGAATTAAGAATGTACTTTATCATAATTTAGTACCACTTCAGTTTACCTTTTGAATAATAGAACAACATAAGAGAGTAAGGGTAACAAAGAAGCTGTCAGACCCTCACGTGGCAGTCCCTGTATGAGTGTACCTAACCTATTTTCATTTATCATCCCTATCCATAAATCAGACAAATCTTCTTTCAAGGGTCCCTAATGACTCGGCACCAACAGCCTTATTATTGAGGTGGTTCGTGAAGGAACACCAAGGATAAACTGTGTGTGTGTGTGTGGGTGGGTGGGGGTGGAACAATGGCTTGTTTTTCTTTCTATTCTCTCAAGTGAGTCATTGTTTATATAACTGTTGCATGAAAGTGGTTTGCATTATCTTTGTGTCGGTTCTATGTAGTGTACTTCTTTACATTATATAAATTTTGTGAATTGCAGGTGTCCGCAGCACTTGGGGTGGACATACCACTCGTTGATATAAACTCTTGTTTGTACGAGGCCCTGTCCCCCTGCGGCGGCAAGAGCTGCCAACACACTTTGCGGCTCAATATCACGGCGCCTCACGTGGTCTCTGGAGCCACCACCTCGCTTGTCGGGATGGACATTACAGACGATTACGCCTGCAACTGTGGGCCGCTGGAACCGCCTCCGTCTGTCTGCTACCCTGGCTTTTGTCTAAATGGAGGAGTTTGCCGCGTGAAGAACAATACTCTGACCTGTCAGTGCCCTGACGCCATCAACTACGGCCGGCGGTGTGAGCTGCTGACGGCAAGATTTGAACGTGGGTTTGCGTGGTACAAGCCACTGATCGTGTGTGAACGATCGTCTCTTTCAATTGCCTTTGAAACTAATGACAAGAATGGCGTTTTGCTGTATGCTGGGCCGACTGTTCCCTCGCCATGGCCTGAATACCCGAGAGACTTCCTGTACGTCATCCTGCGAGACTGGGTGGTCGAGACTTACGTGGACTTTGGTACAGGCACGATGAACATCTCCATTTCCATCGAGGCAAGCACCTTAAGGACCTTCCAGTACGTCCTCACCTGGAGTGATGGAGGGGTCTCAGCGGAGGTGATAGACTGTGGCATCAACGTAACGAGCGACAACCAGGACCCATGCAGAAAGACTGTACCCCTGGCAAGGTTCTCCAACAACCCCAGTTATTTACTCAACGTTCAAGGACCCCTTCAGGTGGGAGGCATCGCAGCCATGGTCAGCTTCCCACAATTGGCGGATTCCTACGGCTGGACGCTCACCCCTCCCAGCACCTTCCCATTCAGCGGCTGCGTGCTGGAACTGCGTCATAACGATCGCCTCTACGACCTCAATGCCACTGACTTCCACAAGTACACCTTCCAGCCCTGCGACGCTCCCCGGACCTCACGGGTGGTGCTCGGCCGCCAATCCATCATCATAATCCTCGCCAGCCTTCTAAGCCTCTTGCGTAAGTCTTTGCTGCAACGCGCTTCTTTTCTCTTGCCATTTTTACTTTCAATATGGGCTTTTGTTGGCTCAAAGACTATTCACGCTGAAAGTGTTAATAGAACTGTATAAGGTTTGACTTCGGTATTTAATGGATATGCAATAAGAAAACTATATAAAAAAGGTAAAAGATGGAGAACGCATCATGTAATTACGAAGAAAAAAAATCTGGTTGCAAAGAGAGACGAGAGAACTGCCTAAACAAGATTATTTATGATTACACTTCATATGCACATCATATTGTTTTAAACTTATATATTATGTCCACCCACACCAGTCCCCTTGTATGTCCAGTTCTAGTGGTGGTGATTCTGTGTCTGGCGCGCCGGGGAAAGAAAACCGTCTCGTATCCTGACCTGGACCGGGAGCTGGTGAAGGAGACGATGGGCGGCACTGACCTGGAGGGGTTTGGCGAGAAAGACGTGACCCACTTCGACCTCAAGTTCCTGCAAGTGACCCCAGATGGCTTCCTGGTGGGGGGTGAGTAGTCCCGGGGATACACGAGAGGTGTGGGAGGGGAAGGCAGGTTAGTTAACGGGCTGCTCTTCTTATTGGTCACGTGACAGCCCATGATCAACAAATAGTTCATTTGAAATAAATGTTTGTTTTGTTTTAGAATTCAGGTGGGTTTGGTAACAAAAAGGTTCTTCATATTGTATACGATGTGTCTCAAGTTAGGAAGGGAGGGAGGAGGGGAAGGAGGGAGGATGGTAGGACAGCATCACGCGTGACATGGAAGTTGACGTTAAAGAAAAAATGGTTCCTTTATTAATAAAAAAAAGCAAGCACGGGTCAAGTCTACGTGCAATTGATGTGTTTGCGAAGATGAAATTCGAGACACTGTGGGCTGTCTCTCCCGCTGGGTGCACCAAGGAACTGCAGGCATTTCCGATGCATTATCATATATGTCGGAATAATTGCCTTGGAACGACAGGACTCGCTATTTTTCATATATATATATCGGAATTCATTGACATCTATCTCTGCATGCAAGCGCCTTATCTTTACATTTTTCTTTTCTATTAGAAGTTGAAATTAATAAGCTGAAAGTTAAGTAAATTTCCACGCATTTTTTATTTTGATTTTTAGGCATTTCATCATTCCAGAGTTTGAGTAATGAAAATCACATTTTTGCTCGTTAGCTCATGACTTACCAACACTATATGTTCACAACACCAGATACATTATTGAAGTCATATGCGTAGGTAATACAACTATGGATCCTGAGTTTCCACAAAAGATAGAAATTCTACCTTTCATATTCCGAACAACGTCTTTCAGCACTTTTTTCATTAATATCTCTCCCTTTCTTAGATGCTGACTCTACACATCGCCCTGTTCTCTTCTATTACTTTCGAGGCTTTCACCCTCACAACACTATTAAACGGGGTACGGTTAACAGATCTCCTTTTATCGGCAACAGACGTTATACTGACTGTTCATGATGTTCAATTTGTGCTGCATTGCTCCTCTGCCTCGCACTCTTGCTTCTAATCTTTCTGTCATGGATATAACCAACAATCAGGTGACTCCAGCGATTTCATTATCACACGGGTAAACAGTCACGTGTGTGTGTGTGTGTGTGTGTGTGCGTGTAAGTGTGTCATTCATGATTTGTTCATCGTTCACTATGGCTTTATAATGGCTGTTCCTTTTGATCTGAACTATGCATTCGTTGGGGGTGTTCCCTCGGAAGGTTCACGATCCTGATGGCCTCCCTCATGTCTTTATCCGCAGCTGTGATTCAGTTCTTCCACTCTGCTTCATTAAACTATTAAGAGTCAGTCTTGGCCATTGGTTGGAATCAAAAACATTGTCATGGCAAGTCTCCTTCATCTTTACACTAGAACTATTCTTCTGACCTTGCTGACTGCACGCACGCCTTCCCCTCATCCCTGTGCACAAGACCACTGACCTTCCCTAATGCAAGAGTTAACCAATATTCTCTCATAACTTTTACCTATAAACTCCAATCCTTGCATGCTTCTGTATTTCCTCCTGCCTATGACTTGAACCATTTCAAGATAAAAGTTACTTCACTTTGTAATCTTGGGAATTAATTTTATGGGAGTGACACTTCCCGGAGTTCTACTTTTTTTGCCCTTGGCTGACGGCTCCACAGAATTCACCAAGAACCACCCCAAGCATAGTGTAGCATTTTAGAGTATGATGTAAGGCAATTACCAAGAAGCAGTTAATGAGAAAAGTTGATTAGTCGTGTTGGGGAAAAAAATCTAAACTTTGGATACTCGTGTCGGGTGGTGATGTTGCACCAAGACTGGCAGGGGTGGCGCTCCTGCTTCAGCGTAAAGATGAGCCACGTGTCTAAATTCCTCTAACTGAATTCCTCGAACACTAAAATAAAAAGATAAAAAAGGCTAACGCTACTGTTGCACGGAACCGTAGTCCACAGAAGCGTACCATTGCGTCACGAGTAGAGAGAGAATTACGGAGACCTGCTGCGGAATAAGTCTTAAGGCAGTCTTCCCTCACGCCAACTATATTATTCACTTGTTCCCCAACGCTTAGCCAGGAATAGAAATAAGGAGATGATGACAGCAATATCGTTGTCAATGGAGTAATTTTGACACTCTCTCTCTCTCTCTCTCTCTCTCTCTCTCTCTCTCTCTCTCTCTCTCTCTCTCTCTCTCTCTCTCTCTCTCTCTCTCTCTCTCTCCTTTTTACCTGGTATTTGTTTTTCATTCATCACGGGCACGAGGATTTGAAGGCTGCTGGCTGTACGAAACCATAATAATGTCACCTTGACTCGTGTCTTCCTCATAGATGAGAACGAAGGCACACTGCCAGACGTAGCTCAGGATGCCTGCCAACGCCTTGGTGCCGCTCCGATCGCCGCCATGCCTGAGGGTCTAAGCATTGGGGACTTCATCAAAGAGAATATACTAAAGGTCTGTGTGTGTGCGTGTGTGTGCGTGTTAGTCGAGAAAGCAAAACTCAAAGTACATGTAGTTAGTGTTACATTTATAAAAACCCACCTGTACTCTTCCCAAAGTCCGACCTGAGCGGCGTTTTCTCCGGTGCAGGTGGATCAGGAGCACCAAGATGTGGATGACGTGCGCCACTACGACGTGCAGGGGGATGAGATGTCCGCCGCCTCACTCTCCTCGCTGGCCTCAGGTGAGCGGAACACCAGGCCAGTCATGTTTGGTGGGTTTTGTCCGTGTCTGAAAATTTGAATGAAGTGGTGTCTTGTACACACACACACACACACACACACACACACACACACACACACACACACACACTGTAGATAGATTGATAAATAGACAGTCCTTAGTTCATCAGCGGCATATCGCTTTTCTATTCAGGTTCTTCCAGAAGTGAGATGGCATTCGACTACCGCACGGACTGGGGTCAGAGATTTGAGAAGCTCGCTCAGATTTATCGCCGAGAGTCTGACGCAGAGGATGACAGCGAGTACGAGTTCCCTGACATCCCTAACAAGCCTTCTAATAAGCTGTTTTTCCCGGATAATAAATCCATGAGTAAAGTGAACGCGACAGAGGCTCAGCAGACTGCCTCCTCTACCAGTGATCCGCCGTCCCACTCTCCCGTCACCGTTGCAGAAGGTAAAGTCTCTTCTGATCCTCCCCAGACAACCGTCCCTGAGAAGAAGGAGCCTCAGGCTTTCTCACTCCAAAGTCAGAGTGACCCACAGGAGACAGCGTGCCTCAATAAAAAGGAGGGAGATGCAGCCTCGTCTCCTTCACGGAAAAAGGACATAAACCCGCTACAACAACAACACAGTTACTCTACACAGGACTCCACTAAGCCGCACACACCACCACCACCGTCACCTCTCCCCAATAAGCGGCAGGTCAGCACACGGCCACCCACTCCCAGCAGATACAGTAATGACTCCACGGTTACAACCATCACCAATCTATATACCAATCCTGCGCAGCGATCAGCAACGTTGGGCAGGAAGAAACCTTTACTTGGTAGTTCTTCCCAAGCAACGAAAGACGACACGAATCACCGGTTACCTAGTGATATTTACAAGCCGAGGAGCACAGAGAAGACCGCGCCACCACAGCCGTCAGCGGATAAGAAAATTGAACCACGTGATTCTATCACTCCCATTGCGACAGTGAAATCCACGAAGGGAATAGAGACTTGGTGCTAGTGCGTTAATGGCGGCGGCCGGGAGTTGGTGCTTAACTGTGGCGGCAGACATACTTACCTCTTGCTCAAAAGCTTTTCCTTAACGTACATTAACGTTCTGTTAAATGTTACGTTTTTTTTTCATGTTAGGCAGTGTCGTAAACTCAACATGAGTAGAACACGTTTACTTTTATTTTGTAAAAGCTGAAATATGACATGAAAAAACAAAATCCGTCACTGTTGCTAATTTCGTGATATACAATTTAGCCAATGTAACAACAACATAAGTGATTGACCGATAAAAGGAGAAAGTCCGCGTGAACCAGACTGCCACACTGAAGGTGTGCCGGACCCTCAGGCGGCCCCGCAGGAGTGTTGCGAGTCACGTCCCGTCTGGAAAACGGGGAGCGATCCTGACACATCAAATGCATAACTGCGATTACCTTATTTTTATACTTTAAGTTATGATACTACTACAGTTTATTGTGATGATGCGCAGAGAAGAGGAGGTGATGCGCATACAAGAAGATAAGGTATGTCTCATTTCACTTTCGCATCACCAATCTGCCCACTTCTCTACCCTCCCCCGCCCTCACTACCTCCAATATTCATCTTCTTGTTCTATTTCATGCATGTGAATCCTTCCCTTGCATGCCACTACTCTGCCTTATTCTGTAAGGCCTTTTATACGTGTGTGTGGGTGTGGGTATGTGTGCAGGCGCGTTAGTGTGCGAGCGTTTGTTGAAAGTGATACATTAATAAGTGATACCTTAGTCGACTTGCTCTGGAAATGTGATCTTAGTTCTTCTCCGACATTGTTGCGCTCATTTTAATAGACGCTCGACTATCATCTGATGTTGACAGTTGCCTGGTTATTATTACCACTGTTTGTCTCTACCTCTTTGCCAGTCACTTAAACAGTGATACAATGCCTTAAATTCCTCAGAGTTAAAAGAATAGCCAGACCTTACATATTATTCGTAGTTGGTTTTTATTTATTTTTCTAACGCTTCGATGTACACATAAACACAGCATTGATACTGATTTTCCCTAATCTAACTTTCATGGCTGTTGATTTACAGTAAGCCTTTACATCTCTACCTAGAAGAGATGACTGGAACTCGCCACCTGCAAACTAATGCCTTGAGTAACTTGAAAGGAAAGCAGCCACATTGATCATTACGCTGTGTCCGTGTGTGCATGTTAGCTGCTCGTAGGCTTTCTGTCTATCTCGGCCTATCTTTATTCTCTTAGTGTAACCCAATGGTGGCCAAATCATTATGCGAAAACACCTACTAAACCCAGAGTTGTGAGAATATTTGAATATACTGTGTGTGCGCGTGCGTGTGTGCAGGTGCGTGATGTGATGTGTTGTGTTGTGTGCCTGCGCGTGCGCGCTATTAAATGCATTTCTCATTCTCCGCACGTGTGCATCATACTCGTATTCCCGCGGTGCTGATGCGCCTCAAACTGCCTCGTCAGGCTACTCTTGTCCAGCTGTAAGATGAATGTTGTCATACTCGCTGTCTAAAAGAAAGTAGCTGGTAAGATTTTGAATGTAATTGCAGCTGCAAAAGAAACTTTCGTTAATTTATTGCGGAAAAAACAAGACGTAAATTGACGGTCTTACTTTTGCAACAATTGGTTTAACGATGCACTGTGTGACTAGCTAAAGCAGTGTACATATCATCATACCTTATCGTTTGTCACTTGCTCCGTTACTGTCGCGTCGATGTGGTGGTGTGTCAGCAGTGCCGGGGCCCGTCAATGCTTGTAGGTGTCTGTCGCCTGGATGCCTCGCCCACGCCCTTATTATTGCCACTTCACGCAGCCCAGCTCGTCTACTCCTCCTTGCTCTTTCATCCAATTAATCAGTCTCTTCACTTGTTAATGAATTCGAGTTTCATCCGCACCAAAATTTAAATGTATAAATTTGAATGATTCTGTCATTTAATGAAATAGAATAATGTATATATTGGAGAGTATTCTTTTCTACAACAACAAACAAAGTACTGTCCCTCAGCGGGACCACAACAACACACTTCTGTGGGAGAGGACAGCTGGTCTGCAGGAGTGTCAGAAGTCCAGGCTCGGGCAACACAGAGGCGATCCCTGCCCTGGTACACCAGGAAGTTGTTCTGTGCTACATACATCTGCTGTCATAAATTTTTCTGTGTAAGCCCTTTGAAAATAAATATTTGTATTTGTATTGCAGCCTTTCAATTTTTAACACGCTTTTGTGAAATTCATAAAACATTTGTTTTAATTAAATCACGGAACATTGTTTTGGCTGATAATATGATTCTAGAAAGCAGAAGATTCCTGTGGCTATCTTCATCTTCGCAGCGACAATCTTACGGTCCACACAGGTAAGGTTTGATTGATGTCTTTTGAATTATTTGTCTATTTTCATAAGAAAATCTAGTGATATATTTCTACGATACTTGATGTAGTGACGAGGACGATGGCACCGTGGCGACGAGGCCGTTGATACCTTGGCGACGTGGCAACGAAGGGCCTTGGCACCGTGGTGACGAGGACGTTGGCACCGTGGCGACGAAGGGCCCTGGCACCGTGGTAACGAAGGGCCTTGGCACCGTGGTAACGAAGGGCCTTGGCACCGTGGTAACGAAGGGCCTTGGCACCGTGGTAACGAAGGGCCTTGGCACCGTGGCGACGTGGCAACGAAGGGCCCTGGCACCGTGGCGACGAGGACGTTGGCACCGTCAGGGTCACCATCATGTCGAACACTTTCACCGTAGCGATGTTGTGTCAACTGTGGCTTTAAATGTCACTACCCTTACAATAAAATACTGTCTATAGATAAAATGCAGTCCGATATCTCTTTTACCGACCTTATTCACACCGCTTACGAAAGGTCTTGTAATAAAAAACAAGCTTTTCCTAAACAGAAAAATATCCATCATTAAAAAAAATTCTTATCTATAAATCCATAACTAGCCTATATAATTCTAAAATGTTGGAAAAGTCACTACTGCAAAAGAACTACAAGACACAGTGGTGAGGCGATTCTTTACACGAACATATATGGAAATAAACCGGATAGTGCTATCTTGTCGTCTGTCTTTATCCTCAGTCTACAGCTAATTGTTTTTACCAAAGGGAAAAAAAATATATTCCACAAATGCTACACTAAAACAAAAATCCATACAGCAAACAAGACAGATACAAACAGATCAGCCATAACCTGATACTCATACAGAATATATCTTACTCTTAAGAATCTTAACTAAGGATACACCACAAATAATAAATTAATAACTTTACTTGTCTGGCTCTGGAAATTGGTTCACGGAAGGCACTGGACGAACGGCAGAATGATGACGGCAGCACATCCAGCTTCCCTGTCCTGCCTCCATGTTTTCCTCGGGGCTGCTGCAAGAATTGTTACGTAAGTCTCTTCAGGTAAAAACACTTGAAAATATACACGCACAAATTATATACACAACCCTTCTCCCCACAAAAAAAGAAACGCTGGTTGATGCAGATGATGGTAAAAGCAGTGATCTTTTTTATATTATTCACATTTACCAGCATTTTTTTTGAACGTGGAACAAACAAAAACCAACAAAAATAGTGAATAAAGATCATAGTTGATGTTGACTGCAATGTTAAAATTACACTGCTGCAGTAATGGGATAACTATTTTTATTTCTACTGACTTATTTATCTATTGTTCTATCAGGTCGTACTCTACTACCCTCCGCAGATTTGTTTGTATGCATTGCTGGTGATTGAAGTCACAGGGACAGCAGCGGTGGGAGATCCTGTGTTGAACGGTCAAAGTACGAGTTATAAGCGACGTTGTACTCGTATAACAACCACAGCTGGTGACGAAGTATGTTGGGAAAGGATACGACACTTTCATTGGTGTGATTAACGGTACTGATGGCGTAGTATGGTTGCCTAATGATAGAAATGTGGTGGGTTTGTTTTGTCTAGATTCTTACTGGTTAGGGTACTTTTATACACCTAATGCTTCTTAATTCTTTCATCGTATAAATGAAAACTCATACAATTTGATTCCTATAATTATACATCATATATTGCCCAGACTAACGACCATATTTTGAGTACGAATGGCCATAGACAACCGCAAGATGAAAAGATGAAATTGTTTGTTTCTCAGGGTTAGATAATCCTACTAACGTAGCTAATCGTTTAAAACTTCAAGTGCGATTATCATGAAAAAAAGGCCTTGAAAGTATCGAGTCACCAAAATGTCCTCCAAATCCCAGTAAAAATATCGTGAAAAAACAGAATATATTAATTCAAACTCCATCAAAAATTTTATCTCGAAAAATTCCGTTTCACTTTCGTAATAAGCGAATCCCAATATCCAACAACTCTCACTGGACGATGGTGACGGTGGCAGTGGAGGTGGTGGTGGCGGTGGTGGTGATGGTGGATGGCTGTGATGGTGATGTAGGTCACCGTGGTTGCTGTTAATACATATATACCACTAAAGGAATAATATCACAACACCACAAACTGAGCACAACTAACATCATCATACAATCTGCACGCCCCAAACCACTCCACCACACCTACAACCACCACCATTCACCACCATCCTTTACCACAACCACCAACACACCACCACCGTCTCCATTATAAAAAATCAAACATTTACTTACATGTATTCGTTATTACAACTACCACCTTCACAATTACATAAACTATAACGACCAACATCACTTGCTATCATAACCACAGTGACGCCGTTCATCCCCATCGCCAGGAGCAGCATCACTACCACCACCTCTGCTGCCATGACCACCACCGCAACCAACACACAAGTACTATGCTAAAGATTTTGGAGGTCAGTCGGCTTGTGCTCTGGAATGAAGGCACGCTGATAGGAGGCAAGGACGGGAAGATAATAAAAAAGAGTGAGAAGTACACATATCCACGGAGATTAAAGTTTTGGAAGTGAATATTGTTGCAATAGTGGGAGGAACTGGAAAGAGGGAAAGACATATATGCATACATCTATAAACAAGAATAGTTCATGGCGACTGCAACATTGAAATGACGTTTGCTGCAGTATTTAAACACTTTATTATCATGAGTCTTATATTTATTTCAGTTTTGTTTGTAGTGTTGGTTATAGAGCTGGTTGCTACCGTGGTGCTGGCGATGTGTACCTGCGTGTACGTGTAGTGTCATTGAGGTGGAGGGATACAGTGGGACACAGAGGTGGTGTGTGGGCTGTAAGAGATGTGCTGTCTGGCTAATTGATGTTGATAGGGCAGGTAATGGTGTGGTTTTGATCCTTTGTGGTGAAATTAATGCCTTTCCTTTCCGTTACTTTGATGCTGTGCTCGTAATGCGTTGGCGGGATAGGATTATTATGAGGGTGGGGCGGGAGCAGTAGCAGCAGCAGACAAGCATCATGAACTGGATTTTTCTTTTTCATGTGGTGGGTGTGGTTGTAGAATGAGAAACTAATGGCAGAGAGTGATGTATGGTGCATGCATTGCCAAATATGTTCGCTTGACTCACTTTATCAGGGAATGCGAAATTTGATCTATTTTGGTATCCCTGACGAACAAGTAGTAGTAGTAGTAGTAGTAGTAGTAGAAGTAGTAGTAGTAGTACTTGCAGTAGCAACAGTAATGGTACTGACTGCCGTGTGTGTGTATTTGAAAAGTTTGAAGGGTTTATTCTTTCGTACAGACCCGGAACCAGGTATAAGAGTATGATTGAATAATTGCATATAAATTGACCTTGATAGAAAGTAGCTTAGTTATTGCATATTTCAAAGAATCAAACTTTTTTTATGAGTGACATGCTACGTAGTTCACAATAACACACTTCTGAATCATTGAACATTTGATCTCATACTATGAAAAACAAAAAAAGTTATTTGACAAACAAATTAGAAATTCACCTAAAAAAATCAAGTTTGAGCCGTTTCAGCAACAATGTTTTTTTATTACTAGAAGAGTTCAGCCATTTTGAATATTTTCGGTGATCTGCAATAATAAAAACTTCAGTACAACTTGCGATCAATGAAGAAAGGACACTTCAAAAAATAATGGAACTTATCTCCTATATGTACGAGAGTCCTACATATATAACATTATTGAACCTGCCTCCAACAATCGGTAAATGACGGTTAGCACATTTCAATCCACATTAAGATTCAGATTATTTTTAAAGTCATTTTAATCAATAGCTCTCAATCTTTATTTTCTGTGTGTGCGTGCCTGTGTACGTGCGTGTGTGCGCGCGTGCATGTGCCGCGCGTGTGTGGGAATCGGAAGCTAGTCACAAGGCTGGAGAGAGAGAGAGAGAGAGAGAGAGAGAGAGAGAGAGAGAGAGAGAGAGAGAGAGAGAGAGAGAGGGAGGGGAGGGGAGGGGAAATGGGAGTAAGGAAGGTATGGGGGATGGGGAGGTGGGGCAGAGAAGAACGGTGTGGGGAGAGAGGGGAGGAAGGAGGCAGGCCAATGCTATTCGTCAGAGGCACCGTATGACAACTACCATGAAAAAAGATGACAGATACCACATTTGTTAGAATTCTAGATGAGAAAACTGCTTCATGAAGTAGGGAACCGGCTGTAAGTATTTAAATAAGTATAAAATATTTTATGTATGTACCAAAAACCACCTTCTTGATGGCTTACCTTCACAAATTCCTCTTTTTCACTATCCGTGTGCCCTTTCAGGATGTCACTGTACACTATGAGGCAGAATGGCTTCGTGTCCGACATCTCGCAGTTCCTCCCTCCACAGCGCCGTCAGGCCAACTGAAAACAGAGGGCGATTTGCGATTCAACACTTCAAGCTTCGGTGTGTCGTTCAGTGTCTCGGTAGTTACCCATCCCGTGTGTGTGTGTGTGTGTGTGTGTGTGTGTGTTTCGTTATCACTCTTTCTTTCTGAGATGATGGATGTTGTATTTCCTCTGCAGCTTTGTGTATCAGTTGTGTCACCGCTGCCTTGCCTTCCACCATGGAGTGAGTCACGGGGGTTTGCATTGCTTCACAGGTGCAGTTCATTGTCTCATTTACCTATTCTGCTCCAGTCAACATTGCCACCTCCAGGGAATATGTTGTTGAATATGCAAGCAATAAAGATTTGCCATAAAGAATATATATAAAAAAGATTTGTCACGTGTAAAAAAAATCTATAGAGGTTTTACAAGAACAAGTTTGCTCGGATATTGAACTATGAGTGACATGTGGTAATGGCCACTGCAGTGAGGAAGGAAGGATGAACGACAGCCCATCACTGCTTCCCTTTCTCGCCTCCACCATCTAAAAAAATGGGTTACGTCTGCAAAAGTTATACTAGTCGTCACGAAAACACACACCACCATTGAGCGCCTCCTACCATAATCGCTTATACTATTGAATGGATTATAACGACCATTGTCATTACTATTAGTCCCCACAAAACCACTGTAGCACCATTCATGCCCATATACAAGAGCAGCAGCATCACCACCACCACAACCATCTCCATCACCACTGTAACCTACACACACGATGATTTGTGAAGTGAAAACTAAAATGGTAACGTAAATGAAGAGCCGTAATCTTCAAAACTGATTTCACTAACACAGTACTAGATTTTGCTGAAAGTTGAGATTGACAACCTAACCATCAAGATCAACAACATAACTACAACCAACATCACCGTCACAACCATCTCGCTACCACCAACACCTGCACCACCATTACTACAACATCATCACCACCAGGCCAGATCCATCAGGAATATTGGTCTTATAGCGTGACAGCATGCGAATAGGAATGGAGGTGGTAATGACAAGGCTGGGGAACCGAGTTATTTGCTCTCTATATAAATAATGGTACAATTTTTGAATGCATACGTATGAAAGCTATGAAGAGTTACGTTTCTGAAGACTTCAACTTTCGGTGGTGGTAAAGATGCTGGTGTATTTAATAGTCTTGAAATTGCGGCATTACAGAACTAAGGTTTTGGTGGTAAACGAATTCATATCCTAATTTCTTACCTATTTTGTTCATGTTTAGTCTAAGCATGACTGACAAATTTAGCTATACCAATACTGATGGTGATGGTCGTGCTTATTATGCATATACACAGAAATACTGGTTTATGTAAGTTAGTGATGGTGGGAAAATTTTTAACGCAGGGTGTGAAATGTTACGCTGTTTGGTTCACTGCCAAGGCTAATAGCTAACAGCTTTCTGGTGGTATGGTTTTGACAGTTTCTGTTAGGATTTTTAAAGTTTTCGTTTTTCTGTCCTCGGTTTTTTTTTTTTTTTTTTTTTTTCTATGTTGTAGTGCATTAGGAAATGAGTGTGGGTAAACTTGTTACTGGCGGTGGCCGTTCCATGCTTGATGTGGATTTATGAATGTGGTTGTTGGAGAGAGAGGCGGCGATGGAGACTGGTAATACAGTCATCAGTTGTTGGTGTAAAAGTTAAGGAGTTTAAGTGGTGATTAGTGGTTGGTGTTCATAACGCAGCTGTGATAGTGGACTGTGGTAATACAATCTGATTCCCTCCAACATCATCCTCGTCAATGCCTATTTTCCCATAGTTGGCATTACCTCGCAAGGAGCACTGCCGCCACTCTCAACGAGGAAAGTTTGATAAGTTCCTTATCAGATTGTAACCTTCGATTTGAAGCAATGTGAAGCTTTTCTAGCGATTTTCAACATCAGTGTCATTAGCACATCAATGCTATTCAATGTACATTTGACAAATTATTTCATTACCGAATCATATTCCCAGCCTGTCCCTTGCCTTAGTGCGTTATGTAGCACCAGTGGGAGTCACACTTCCCTCACTCAAAATCTCTAGAGACGCGCTAACCTAACCTTCCAATTTCTCATATTCCTTAATACCTCCACCGCCACTACCGCGTCACCCATAGTTTTTGAGAGTTAACTTTGAGGTTAACTGAAAGAAACAGAAACATGTTGGGAATTGGAAGGGCTTCTTAATGAAGTACGTGCTTAAAAATCAATGGAAACAAGAAAGTAGCATTATACACCAGGACCAACACATACATGTGTTGGTCTTGTTATACACTATAAATGAAGTCTTGGCGGTGATATAAGTGCATCACATCCGTGTCTATCAGCCACAGGATAGAATGTGGCATTGACATGTTAACCCCAGCAGAGGAAAAAATGGAGGCGTTTATTTTACTTTGGCATTTCATTGCAGGGATTGGCTAAACATGTGGTGTGGCAGTCACGCACACTAAAATATTCAGGTCAGTAACTGTTGGCTTAATTCTCATTCAGTCCTTTGCATTCACCATAATCACTGGGACGTGGAGAGATCATCCAACATAAACGAGGAGCAATGATCTAGGGGAGTTAAAAACTGAATAAAAGCCGCTAAGTACCAATATCTGAAAATGGCTGACCAAAAACATAATCGAAACTCCATAGTGTCTCAAAACCTGCTTCATTCACATACTTGTTCTCCATAACCTCCCTCAGTGAACTACTAAAGCTGACGGCTCACAATCAGAGGCCAACTCGGGAGTCACCAATGCATACATAATGCTTTCAGATGACAATTGTGCTCTTGTATGCATTGTTCAGTACAACAGGTGACTTACTACCATTGTACAATGATCTGAAACAAATAAATGACAGTCATAAGCATTTTCAAATTATATAGAGAAAAAAATATATAAAAAATCAAGAAAACCTTTTCTTCACACCAATCCATCAGCACAGAAATACAACTTATCACACATGAAATAGTCATATCACGTCTAGAGAAAGAACACCAGCTGTAACGCATATAAATTTTTACTGTATTAGTGAAAACTTATTTGAATATGACTCGGTCCTTTGTGCTCATTATAATGAACAACAGTGACACAATTGATGACTGAACTCAACGTAAATGGTGCTAGTGGTGGTGAAGGTTATCAAAATGGGTGATGAATATTGATGAAATGGTTGGCTTTGTGTTGATGGTGTGTCATATTGTTGGGGATATTAGTGTTGATCGTGGTAGTTAATAGTGATGTTGTAAAAGTGATGGATTGTGATGATTAACTTTTTTTTCTAAAAATACTTCTGAATGTTTTGGAGGAAAATAGAAAAGGGAACAATCCTAAACCCACCCCTGCATGGCAATTAAAAAATCTCACACTATAGTATACACTGCACTGGTCTCGCAAACGAAAACTTTCTTTTCCATTGCATATAAATCAGCACACATTCACACCAAAGAGATTGAAAAACGAGTTTCACACGCGCCGCATCCGAACCCCTGATTTGAACAAGCTTTGGTGCATAGCTCGGTGTCTCGTCTAGGAATTAAAGCACAACAAGCGTGCATTGGCCTCCTTCAACTACTATACACCTCCACCATCACCATTGACAATAAAGGAGTCTTTCACTGATGTTTTTTCATTACGGCTCAGAATAACTCGTAGCTTCATTTGACATATATATATATATATATATATATATATATATATATATATATATATATACTATATATATATATAATATATATATATATATATATATATATATATATATATATATATATATGTATGTATGTATGTATGTATGTATGTATGTATGTATGTACATGTATGTATGTATGTATGTGTGTGTGTGTGTGTGTGTGTGTGTGTGTGTGTGTGTGTGTGTGTGTGTGTGTGTGTGTAGTACTATATACACACATTTATATATAATGATAATAGCATTTCACAGACTTTTAAGTGATGAGATTTGTGAAACATTATGTTGAAGTCAGTGTTGTCTCAGTGTCGTCCTGATGAAGTACGTAGTGTTCCATTTGGAAAGTCATCCACAGTCAAGCCGTGGGTTGATGAAGCTGAGCCAGGAACTGCCCGACATATTCGCTGGAATTCACAACTCGGATGACCACAATGAAAATGTTCCCGTCGAAAATGTGACCGTCGCGGCTGCCGCGCACACCGAGAACCGTGGCGCGGCGCTGGCGTGGCAACCGACCACACGCACCAAAAAAAAAACATTATGTTGCTTCGCTCTTTTATTACTGCATTTGCACACCATAAACTATTCCATCTACGATATCAGGATCAGGTTTCCTCTCTAACTTTCAAATATATTTCCTATCCATCTCTCTCTCTCTCTCTCTCTCTCTCT